>OZ038514.1:31468396-31490896 GCA_964036315.1 Acanthosepion esculentum
TCCCAGATATGGGGGAAAAAGTGAACCCCCCAAACAAAAACAGAACACTATGAAAAGTATAAAACTACATTTTTATAGTAAAATGACACCAATACATTTTATAGTAGAATTACCAACAATATATTTTATAGCAAAATAGTCAGCAATATATTTTATCTGTAGTTGAAGACATACTACTATGTCCAAAATATTTACATTTTGGCATTAAATAACCCACCCCAAACAACCAACATGAAAGAACTCTTTCAAAACATTAATCCATATAATATCCTACAATTTCTTGAAGAAATCAAACTGTATTCCAAAATATAACTTAACATAAAACAGATATATCATCGCGTCTTATAATTATATCCACACAAACATGTATAAGCACAAAAGCTGAGAATCATCTACTATGTATTCAACTGTGAAAGCAAAACAAATTTATATTACTTCAAATCTCCCAAGAAAATTTAATTTTGGTATTTAATAACCTATAAAGAGTTGTTATACCATTAAACAAAACATTTTAATAGATGAAGACTAGAAAATATACCTGGATAAAAGAAGGAGGAATAGTATTGGGGGGGGGGTGACAAAAAAATAAAGGTATATGATAATAATAAAAAAAAACACCAGAATGAGAGAAAAATAATGAAAGGAAAAAGGAAAAACAAAAATCAATGTTGCCTCTAAGTATATTGGTTCACTCACTCACACAAGCTAATCAGTATGACCTTGTGACCCTGATAAGTTGACCTTACCTCATAGGAAATGCTATAATCAGGGTGCAATAGATAGGTCATTATAATCCTACAATGACTAAATAATCAGTATACTGTAGGTCAGGATAGAAAAGTAACAATATGGAGATTTAATTCCCCAAAGCAGTGAAAGAAGTTTTATATTTATATATATTATTTGTGAACTGGAAACTCATGTAGTATAAAGCTGCAACAAAGCCATGTTAAGTTATCTTGCTTCTGTTTCAGTAGCAAGCAGTTTGCAGGGTGGAGTTGCTAGATCCCAAACCCATTTGATAGGAATTGACCTCCATCATGTTACTAGAAAGCACAATCTTTCCTGTTATTTAATCCAAAGCTGGAAAAGAGAGGTAGCAGATTTATCCCTTTTCCAAGGGCATTAATTTGAGATCAAAGACTTGAGCAGAATTTTAACTCGGTTTGTAGATTTCATTTTTCATACTGATAACCATTACATTCCTTAAGCATGTATACACACACACACACACACATTATTGCCCATGAAAAAAAAATTAATGGATATATTTGAATTTTTATGTGATTTTAGGAAAGAATGAAAAGAAATTAAATAAGTATATTTGTATGGTAATATGGCACTTCAAGTAAAACTTGCTATGTCTCATGTTACCATAACAGATTTTCTTATTACTCAAAGACCAAACAAATTGCTAATGGGTTGAGTCTATTGTTATGGTCTGAGAAACAAACAGAAAAAAAGAGAGAGAGAGATGCAGTTTTCAAACAACATCAGCCTTAGCACAAAACCTATCTACCTTGAGGTGTGCATCTATATATATATATATATATATATATATATATATATATATATATATATAGATAGAGAGAGAGAGAGAGGTCATAACCACCAGTATTGTCATGTCTTTAAAATAAAGTGGGTATGGGAGGAATCGAGTCTTAATTTCCCAAATTTTAATGAATGTCAAAAATAAATCAATACAAAAGGATGGCAATAGCAGAAAAAAAAAATACCAATTTAGCTTGCATGCTCATGACAGAAATTGTTTTTTTCCTTGAAATTGAAAAACCTAATACTCACTACAAGAATATATACTCTTCTGTTCCCAATCGTAGTGGGAAGGTATTCATCCATGGAATTTAATAAATATGGGTGTGGGGATATCAAGGATAAAATAGTGTGGAGAGGAAAGTTTCTTAATTTTTGAAATTTTAATAAGTTTTCCCCACTCCCTTTATTCAAGCAGTAAGAATATGGACAATTATGCCTCTACCCAAACTACTAGACAGAACAGGGCTAAGTGTACCATTGATAAATTACTATTTAATACAGAATAATAAAAAAAAATATTGGAGCCCTTCACCAGAATTGGTTAGCCAAAATAATTTCCCCCCCAGCAACCTGTTGTAAGAACAAAGGTTCGTTTAATCAGTTCATTCTTTATTAGACTCAAACTAACCAGTAATTATTTAGCAATATCAGGAGCAGGAAACCAAGTACAGTGTAACCCGGATATAAGAGAGTTGTCGGGACCAGAGAATAAGTCTCTTATATCTGGTTTGGTCTATTATATATACATTAACACAGGCTCTAATTTGGGACCAGATAAAATCTCTTATATCTGGGTCTCTTATATCCGGGTTACACTGTATAAGAATTCCTAAAGGGCCAGCAAGCAAATCTAGTTTAGCCTTTATTTTCAGCAATTTGAAGGACCACTATGTGTTATAAACTTTCCTATGTTTATTCAGTCATGTTCTTTTTGGCCAATAGAGAATAAATTTGTTTATAGTAATAATTTTAATATTTCCAGGCTTATTTTTATAAACTGTTATATTAAAATTGTATTTCTGAAAATGTTTTTCTATAATATTTAGACTTAATATTTAAGAAATAAAAAAGTCATAACAGAAATAACATTCAAGACAACTATATTCAAAAGGATTTCATTATTGGCTTGAGTGACAAGAGCAGCAGCAGCAGTAGCAATAGGATTGATAGTTATGATTCTGTGTTGATTGTTATGAGCCACTTGTGTCTGCAAGTTTTCTGGTGTGTTGAAGCAAATCTTGTTCATGATGACAAAAAAAAAAAGAAAAGAAAAGAAAAAAAAGAAAAAAGAGTCAGTGACCAAGAACAACAATTCTCACAGCCTAAACACACACACACACACTCTCCACCCCGCACCTGACTGGCAGAGGGAGACACTATCTCATCAATATACACAATAACTATGAATCTTAGCAAACACATTCTTCAAGGTGAACACAAAATAATCTCTTGCATATAAAGTGGCAGCTGTTTCTAGCCGAGGCAAAATGAGACAGAGGAGGCAAAATGGAAAACTGCGGCTAGACAACACATCACTGTCAGTGCATCAGACACCAGGACAGCTCATCAGCATTCAATGATTGTATTAACGGACCTTTGAGAATATTTGAATACAAATCCCATTTCCTTCATTCTTTTCCGTCCCTCCACATCAACACTTGTTTATTTTATATGCTAACTAATAATAAATAGAGAACCAGACTGTCCTTTATTACAGGTAAGACATTCCATGCTCTTACCTGTATTTACAAGTCGATGTAATTGATTCTTTGTGATATCTAACAAAGAAACTGATAGTTATTATTTTGAGAGTATTTTAGCTATTATTCTTATGTGCCACATCCATTCAGGACGTAGGCCATCATGGCTCTCCATATCTTCCTTGTAGCTCTTAATAAATTTTGTTATTTCTCTCAAATCCTGTTCTACCATCCATTTGCTCAAGTTAATCAAGTTGTCAATCTGTCCCTCAATTTGGTACTTAAATCAGGTTGTCTATATTTTAGGTCACGGCATAAAACCCATAATCCATTAAGGTCACTGGGTCATCACATGCAATGCAGCCTTAGCAATAGTTTGTTTACAGCAACACCCAAAAGCATATTCCTCTTCAGGCTTTTGAAGTTTTTCCTTTTTTGAGACTGGTGTCTCTCTCAAGGCAAGAGAATCTGGTCAGCCCCACTATTTAACACCCTCAGATGCTCAGAGGGGAAAGATGGATTCATAACCTACCCAAGAGTATTTGGGTGAAAGTGAACATAAACTCAGCTTGGAACTTGAACACTGCTGATTTCTCTTTCCAAGTTGCTAACCATTACACTACCTGTACACCCATAATTTAGATAAGTAGCTTCAAACTACCATAAACTCAACCAACTAAATGTAGAATTCAAATATGGGTGCTACACTAATTCTCCAGCAACTCAGCAGTCTGACACTTCTTAATCCAAACAAATTTACCAGCAAGCATTTAAATTATTTACACTTATTATATTCTGGCTATTGTACTCATCTGTTATCACAATGTTTTGGTCATTGTGCCCTTTGGCCTTCATCAGGTTTATATTGATCTGGGTAACTACAGGGAATTCTGAACCAAATCCTTTATTTAATATATAGGAGTAGACAGTTTTTCTTGCACTGTCCATTATTCCCTGTAGGTTACCAGACTGACATAACACTTGATGAAGGCTGGAGGACACAATGGCTGAAACATTGTGATGACAACAACAAAGATGAGGATCATAGTCTGAATGTAAATAGTAGGAATAATGATAACTCCTCATCCCAGAAATTCAGAGAGAAACAAACATTTGAAATCTTACACAATTGCCAGACGAATTCACAGAGTGGCCACAGGTGATGTTGTGTGTGTAATTGATGAAACACAGATGTATAATTAGTGGGTCAGAAGTGTTTTATCGAATTGTTATTAGGTGATTTCTGTTGGTTTGGCAAAACAGATAATTTGGCAAGGTTCTCAAAACGAAAGTGCTGGAAAATAATTGGTGTACTTGTACAATAACTTGACAACTTTCCTAACTGGTTTTAAGATGAATCAGTTTTTGTTTTCTTTTTTTAATTTTTTAGATAAGCATTGTCATTCATTTTTTATTAGTTTCTTTTTTAGCATTTTTTTTTTTTTTTAACATTTATAATGTAAGGCAATTAACGTAGAAGGAGATAGAGATGAATCCTAAGGCTGCATCCTTAGGAATTTGCCTGCTATGAACATTGCCTTACTGATTAACACTGCTAGTTGGTCTCCCTGGCTACATTGGTAGAAGGATGCTTATATCAAACAGGAATAGGAGACCAAATTTTGTCTGCTGCTACTTTAAAAATTTTTTTTCTTTCTCCAATTGCTTTTTTATTGAAAACTAATTGTGAAATATTAAAAATAATGATTTATTATAATGTATATACCCGCATATAGTTTTTATGATCAATTTTTGATGGGAAAAAAATAGAAGGGATCACACTATACAGAGGTAATTTTTTTGACCGGTTGCACTATACAGAGGTAATTTTTTTTTTCTGGAGGGGTTAAAATTAATGCAAAAAAAAAATTCAAGGGCCATTCTATACATGAAGTTGGCTTTATATATTAGTAATAAAGACAAAAAGATAAAGTCAATTAGAAATTAACACTATCATTGCTGCTTGTAGCCTGGCTGTGCTGGTCCATTTTGGAAAAAAAATAGGAAATTGTTACTGACTGGAAATAAGTGGTTATAAAGACACTGATTTTTCAAGGGCATCACTATACTTTATACAAAGTGAAATGACATCCCCAATGTAATAAAAATTGGTTGCACAATCGGTCCCCTTGCACACTATAGATCTACATTTTTTTTTTAATAATGTTCACCCAATACAAGGCTCAAGGGCCTCACAAGGTAGAGGGTTACTGTGTGGAATTGTATTAATGTAAGAAATGGCAAGATAACAGGAAAGATAGCTAATTCTACAGGTCAAGATTTAATTAGTGAATATAATTCCAGAGTTCAGGTTGAAATATTAGTATAAAGTTGAAGTTGACTTTAGAAAGAACAAGAAACTCAATCCTAAACCAGAAACAAGGGATAAATCTCTACTCCTGTTCAAAAAAATAATAATAAAAAAAAAAATTGCAGAGGTGTGTGAACCGGGTGATAGGTGAGCCTATCTATTCCTATTGATTGGGGGGGGGGGAATAATTAGGGAAAAACAATTCAGAGTTCAGGAAGAGATGTTAGAAGCATAGAGTTAAAGTAGACTTTAGAAGGAACCAGAAACCTAATCCTAAACAGGGAACAAGTGTTATATATTGGAAATAACAGTAAGCAGTAGTTAGTCCATAACACAAACAATAGGGACTAACATATTGCAGTGTCTTGAAAAATGTATATATTTGCCAACAGCAGGCAATGTAAGATTCATAAAGACATATGCAGAATTATGCATGATATTTCAACATTAACAAAAATAAAACCAAATAGAATCAATTTTACAAGTGTATCAATTACAAAATTGTTTGGCAGAGATTTAGATCACAAAGTACTTTTGTCTAAAAAGAAATATTCCAGCAATATTTAAATCATCACAATGAAATATTAACCCATCTATGCATGACGCCCGACTAGTTGGATATGGTGCTAATCAGCTCTGGGCACCAAAGCCTTATACATTAGATTATTTTTGTAGCATAACAAAGAATTGGAATCTCACATCCATGGGTTAATCAAGATTTTATTATTGTTCCTTGCCATAAACTGATTGCAATAAATTTATTATTGTTCCTTGCCATAAACTGATTGCAATACTATATTGAATTATTTATATAATTCACTATCACAGGTAAACAAATACATCTAATTTCTTGCACTAAAGAAACATTGAGAAGTATAAGCAGTCAATTGCTGATACTCCCTGACAAGTGGACAGAGTTATTCTTGGAGGGTCTGTCTATGAAACTCTGGATGTTGTAGGTAACATCAACCAGCTAAGTGACAAACCTTTTACTTGTATTACTATATATACATTTCATAAAATACATCTATTGGATGCTTTGGTACACATCATCAGTGATGTTTCTAGCAGAATTTCATTGGGAGTTTCGGGTCTTTCAACATCATATGCCCTCTCCACAGTGACCCAACCGATACTGATTGAGTATTGACTTGTGTACCTTCTGCTAGCTACAGTTTTTGCCATCTTTATAACTACACACTGCGACTTCCCTTAGCAATTTATAGCCCACTCCCAGATAACTTCCGGTTCCACAGCAATGTGTGCTCTTCCATAAAAAAAGGAAGCAAATACACACACTATATCTAACATTTGAACAACATACATAAGCAAGGTTTCAAGATGTTTTTATCACTACCCACTGGTTTTAGCTTCAATTTACATTTATTTCAGAATAATAAGAATTTATTTTAACTGTATTATTTGATGCTCTGAAACATTTCAGGAGTATATGGCAGATTTATTGTGAAAGTAACATACCTCACCCTCATTGTATATTAATTATACATCAGTAGATATTTTAAAGGTTCTCAGTACAATTCACTTCCTAGAATCTGACTGGACGGGTTGGGGGGGGGATTCATGGCTGGGTGGATAACTTTCCAGCACTCTTTGTATGAAAAAAAAAAAAAAAAAAATATATGAAAAAGTGTTATTTCAAACTGTTTTTATTTCATATTTTATAACACCAAGTTTTTATATATATATATATTATAAATTAATTGATTTAAAATGTTTTTTTTTCGCTACACAGTGATAACCATGTTTCAGAAATGGAAGCTAAAGCCCCTGGATTTAATTTTGTTATTAAACCAAAGACATTAGTTCCATTTCCTCGTCAAGCGAATTTTGGAGTAACTTATTTTTTAAAATTTACGGTTGTTAAAGGCACGGCAAAAATTCATAATTGAGGGTTTCCAAGGATACCGATAAATCCATTAATCTATACAAGGGGTGGTAGGGTGTTCAAATTTTAATTTTCGTTGTATCAGTTAATAGTTACATTCGAAAGCGGGTAAGTTACTCCAAAATTCGCTTGATGAGGAAATGGAACTAATGTCTTTGGTTTAATAACAAAATTAAATTCAGGGGCTTTAGCTTCCATTTCTGAAACATGGTTATCACTGTGTAGCGAAAAAAAACATTTTAAATCAATTAATTTATAATATTAATGCTCTGTAAATTTACATTGAGCACTATTGTGTAAAAATAAAAATATCTATAAGAACACCGGATTTTATATCTTACTGTTCTTTCTTTTTATTTATATATATATATATATATATATATATATATATATATAAAAAGATAAGATTATGTTTTCAATTATAATTCTCTATGATTTACTATCCCTCATGGCCCTTAGTGTTTCTCCCTTTGCCAAGTCTCCTGCCCCACCCCATTTTGCCATTCATTCACACTAGCTTGTCGATATGCCCTGTGAGTTTTTTTCCCCTAAGCTCTCCTTCCTCATATGATGCTTTCAATTATCAGGTTTTATTTAATGGAATTTTACATACAAAGTTACCATATGTGCTTCCTTGAATGGGATGTTTATTTTAGTTCACATACTTAATTAGAACAATGTATTGAGCCGAAGCCTAAAGTCTAAAAAGAGGATTTTCAAACTCAAGTATATGCCATGCTGACTTTAAAATTATTTTTTTTAAAATAAAAAAAGTTTCTAATGTATAACTATTTTTTTGTTGCAATAAAAGTTCAGTTTTACATTTCACCATATAGAACCTATATCTAATTTCAGGCTTCACAATGGATATTATGAGAGTGGAACAAAAATGTTTTTTTCATTGCATTACACATTATTATTATTATTATTATCATTATTAGAAGCATCAGGTAGTAATAACCTAACCTGGTCTTGCTTAGTAATTTCTGAAGTCTGAGCAGAATTTCATGCTTAAAATATAAACCTAATGAGTTAGAAATTTTGGTTATTTTCCGTTAAGTTGCTGGTGATCACCATTGTAAGGTCTTTCTTTTAGAGGCAGTGGTTCCCAAACATTTTTTCTCTGGGCCGCATTTTCGGAATGAAAATAAAAAGGACATTTTTTAAAAAAAAATCCAAAAAAAACCCAGAGGGTAAAAGGGAGATAACCATGGATTTGAAGCCAGAACATTATCATTGATAACTCTCTCCTCCAATTTGCAGACCTTAGTTACTATATTCTTAATACTTGGTATAATGCAAAAATATCACAATGATAAAAATCAGTCAATAATTATTTTAACTATTTATACTGTGATTCATGCACAAGTAATCCATAATAATGTTTTAAATTTTGAAATCATTTATTTTTGGCATATGCAATTTGTGAAACCGTTTCTAAATCTTTGTTTTTCACTCATTCCACCTCAGCTTCTATCCTCTTCCGCCACACGTATGAGGCATGCCACACAGTTTGGGAACCACTGTCTTGAGGTGATGTTACAAACATAACTGCCCTGATAGTCTGATTTGAATACTATAGTATGTATATATTTGTGGTAAGAAACTGCATATACATGTACAGTAAATTGTACCATATGGGCATCTCTAAATAAAGACCTTTGTACTTGAATTCTTATAAATTTAAGCTTAAAATATGCCTCATTTTGGAACTAATCTGAGCCTTATAATGTTTATAAGCTTCATGCTAGAAAAATAGTGTAATCAGTTTTTTTGCATCACTCAATATTTTTATACATATATATTTATACATCATTCCTTATATATATTTATATCCTGACTTGGCCTTTCAACTTCATTCGCCTTCTCACCGACATGATGTTGCTTCCCTCTGTCTTTTCTACAAATATTTCCATGGTAACTGCTGACAAATTTTTTTCTCTGGTACCTGACTACATGAATTTAAACATGCTACTAGATTGGCATCTAGGTCCCACCAGTTTACTGTTGAAATAACTTCCACTACAACAGTTTCTTTTCTCGCACTTCTCACCTTTGGAACTCCTTCCATTCACTTGCTTCCCTGATACCTACAATCTTCAAAAATTTAAATGCAACATCACTGTCTATCTTTGAATCCCATTCATCTTTTGTCCTTTCTTCAATCCTCCCTATACTCAGTTTTTCTCTCTCACTTTTACTCCATGTAAACCCTGCATACCAGTGGCATTCCCACCTTGCTTGGGATGAAAAGAATTAAAGAAAAAACAAAAAAACTTCCTTACATATATTTATATATCATTTTAAGGCTCTGCATTATACTCCTGAAATACAAACTTATGTCATCAAACTGGCAAAATCACTTGCAGCAACAAGAGTTTGGGAGCTAGAGTTTCAGAATACAGAGCAGGGAAGATGTGGAGAGCCACCATTACCTATGTCCTGAAGTAATATGTCAGATAAAGATTGTTCCAAAAATTCACTTCTGGTTACAAGACATCACTCAACAAAGAATTGAGAGCAGCTGTAGAGACCTAGCCAGAAACAAGTTTGCAGAAAATGCCAACTTACATCGTAAGAGGCAAAGTGTGCTTGTTGATGCCATTTGCAATGAAGAAATTGTGGTCAGCTCTTTCTATCTCTTAAAATGGTAAAGTTTAAGGGAATAACCCAGATTTAGCACTTAAAGGATTTGCATAGATGTGTTAAAACTGGCATATAGCCAAAACTTTTGAGTTGGTCTAAACAAGTGAGAGAGAGACAGCAGATGTAGCAAGGACAATATGACCATGCAATTTGTTTTTTTTGTTTTTTGCTCTGGAAGAACTTTTGTGCATGTTTGAGATTACCTCCTTTTGCAAGCAAGTTTGTATTGTCATCTCATGACAAACATTTGGGTACAAAAGTAAAGCTTGGGGTAGGACCATACGAGCTAGACAGCATCTGGCAACATGCAGAAGTGAGTATCTCATAATTTGACTTGCTTCTTTTCTGTATGATAATCATGAAAAACAAAAAAAAAAAAACTGTTTTACTTAGGTTGACAAGTGACCCTGTTCAGATCCTCTAAATGTACACCTGGTGATTCACACAAAGTTCCTGGAGATTGTGAACAATAACAGCCATGCCATGACACCCATTTCTTCTGAACTGCCTCGGAGTCAATGCAACTGCCTACATCAATGTGCTAGACAAGGTGATTAAACCCCAATTCGAAGGGGTGGCTATGTGTTCCCTACTAAAGATTATTCTCTAGGCCATGTCAGGCTTTCTCTGCAGAATTTTATTGTCACATTTTGGATGTGATGCATCAAATGTTACAAACATTTTGACCAGTAATAAATAGTGCAACATTTTATTTAAAAAAAAAAAATCACCCAGCAAAATCTGAAATGGTTTGGCATCAAGCCCATGCACTATTCTACTTATTCAGCAGGCCAGTTCCTTAGGAAAACTGTAAATTATAAAAGTATTCCAGCTACCCCTTTTATTCCAACTACCCAGCCTATTTGAAACTCAAGTGTATCTTTAAAAAGTTACGCTTAAGTTGATTGTGCTTTATTTTGTTTCAAAATCTCAAAATAACGTCAGTTTAAACATTAAAGATAATGTGTCTGTAGCATAGCAGAAAGCAGGGTCAGTGCCCCAAGTTCAAACTCCAGCCAAAGCCATTGCATTCATTTTTGCACAAATACCCTTCAGAAAGGTGTGAACCCTATATACCCCCTCCCCCCCACACACACCGACTATGGGCTAAATAGCAAGACAAAGTTGGTCCTCTAGCTTGAGTATAGGAGGAAGACGAAAAGCAGTTGGGTATGAAGGCTAGTAACTCCCTTGCCCCCAATAAAACTTCCTACAGAAACTACAGGAGCTACATCTGATTTGGTATAGTTGTAGCTCTATACTCCCAAGGGGAAGCCATGTGGTTAACATACATTTTATTTATTTAATGTATGTATCGGGTTTTAACTAACATTTATCTAATTTCCACATCTCTTTTGAATGACATCTAAAAGTCCAACAATACAATGACTTATCTATATCCAAGGTCATAACACTAACTTGTATTTAAGAACTTTATTCCCACCAACAAACTTTTTGGTATACTAATATAAATAATCCGCATAGATTTGCAACAATGGCAAAAGTAATTTACATTAATTGCAACTCGAGCAAGTTGAACAACTAATTTGTATATTGTCTACTTTGTTTTGACAGTATGCAATTTTGAAACCTGTAAAAGCAGTTTAGTTTGGGAATTAACTGATGTGATATAAGGATGATACTAAGAAAACTTAAAACTAGTTTTATATTCTAAACTACTTGTGGAGAGCTCCAATTCGTGATGTCTTCTCACGTTAAAAAGTCAAGATGGCTAGATAAAAAAAATGATATTCAGTCAACTCCAACCTTTCCTTTCCATTACTTAAAATTTACATAAGTAAAGATTTGTGAAGACAGGATTAACATTCTTTAAAGTATACTAGTTTCAAACAAAAGGGTAATTTAAATTTGTTTTTACAATTTTCAGTAATGAAATGCTTTGTCCTAAAACTTCTGCAGATTAAATCAAGTGGAATGAAATTTTCAAAATATTTAGTAAAAAGGGTGGCTGGTATAAGAATATCCTGAACAGACTTTTATAGAGGAAAAAGAAAAAAAAAAAAAAAAAAAAAAAAAAAAAAAAATCACAGATTATCTATTTTAAACTCAAAGGTAGTTAAGTTAAATACTAAACTGAGACACTGAAAAGTTACAGATATCCCCTATCTACAAATGCATAATCTGTCTCTCAAAAATCCACATATCTCTATTTATTGAGAGACAGAACAAGGGTGTGTACATACAGGATGCACCTGGTAATTGAGAGCAAACAAATGTATATAAAAAATTGAAGTATATATGTTCAATTTCAAAATATAAAAGATTACTCAACACACTCCCGCACCACCCCAAAAACAACCTTGGAAATGATTGCATGCTTGGATAAGTTGGTTCATGTTAGCCATCACATTCGCAATAGTGGCCTTCATAGAGCCCCTGCTCTTGTGAAACTGCAGATTTGTCTTGCCTCTCAATGATGCCCCAGATGTAGATGTCCAGGGTTTGAACATGTCTAGCACCTTGATATAGATGGTGGCATTGGCCCTGAGGTTGAGCAGGAGAAGAGGGTATCATGACACAGCGCTCAGGGTTTAAATCCCTGGGCCTATCATAGACAACATTAACTTGGCATGCATTTTGCACAGAGTCACTTGTCACCCTGCATTCTGTTTAACTGTCCACAAAATGGAAGAAGCTGGTCATCTCAAAGTCCTTATGATTGGTTTCCGTTCTTCATTTCCTGTATCAGATTAAAAGTTATAACACTTTTGATATGTTTGTAAGAATAATTAGAAAACTTGGGACATGTTATATAATTTGCGACATGCTATATAATATTGTTTGTTTTCCAGTTATAGCTTACCTAATGTGCAAGTCGTCATTGTATCCTTAAAGAAGGTTACAAACAGACAAAGGTGCTACTTGAGTGAAAGGAACAGCAACATAGGTGTAGATGAAAGAAAGAGGTTTATTGTAAAAGAGAATACACTACTGAAAGACAGGGAATTGGTTAGCAGCCTAGTAATTCCTGAAGTAAGTCCACCAGATACATCCTGTGCTTACTATATATATCTACCGATATAGTTAGTCCACAATAGGCGATAGGGGGTGTGGGACATTCCATTACAACAGTCAGAAACAAAGAAAAAAATATTGAACTGTTATAATATATCAGTCCTTGTATATGGCAGTGATGCTGGACAATCTCACAGTTGGAGAAGAGACTTGATGCAACAAAAATGCGGTCATACAGAAGGATACTGAGAATACCATGGACTGGAGAGGTGAGAAAGGAAGTTTTAGAGAAAAAAGAAACAAAAAGGACATTTATCAGAAAGAGAGTTGAAATTTCTAGAGCACATAATGAGGAAAGAGGGCTTAGAAAATTTGATACTCACAGGACAGATTGAAGGCAAGAAGGACAGGAAAACAATGCATCACCTACCTAGCGAGCTTGAGTAAATGGATGGCAGAGTAAGGTTATAGCTATTTTTCAGTGCACCTACATCACTACCAAATGTGACACAAGGTCAAGGTTTAGAGTGGGTTTAATGCCGATACCGTGGAAAAGTTGCCTAAACCGGCCTCAGTACTTTCCTCTTTGGGGACACCTCAGGCAGCTGGCACTAAACCCAGCCCTCTCCTGAAGGAGAGGTACTGCCTATAGGGAGATAACAAAAAGAGAAAATTTATTAATAGCTACAAAGAATTATGGAGAGCCATAGTCACCAACGTCCTGAAGGGACATGGCAGATAGAAGAATGTGTAAGCTCAAATAGTGTGTGTGCGTGTGTGTGTGTGAGGATATCCCTTATACAGTCCTTTGCTATGCTATCAAAAATCATATTTTAAATAGATTAAATATATTGATATAATCAACATGTAGTTTGTTTTTTTTTAAAATACAAATAAAACTAATTTGGTTCTAATTGCAACCTGTCTACATTGAGCTTATTCTATCAAAGGTAATTGATATGGAGTTAAAAGAGGCCGAAAGCCATATGTAGGTCACCAACTGAAGTGCACCAATTTTTATATAAAATAGAGACTATATCCGAGAACTTACTGAGACATTTTTTTTTTTTTTTAAATCTCAAAACACATTAAAACCAAAACTATGTAACACATAAACTGGCAAAAATGCTTGTCATTGCTTGTCTATAAACAAAGTAAAAATCTTCTCTAAATAAATAAAAAGGTAAATTCTGTCTGTGTGCCTGAAATCTCTAACTCAGGCTGTACATAGACATATACCTTTTTTAGAATCAGGATGATTCTGGGATTGAAAATCTGCCCTTCATCTGGTGCTTGAACATCCAAAAATGATTTTAAAAATGTTTAATTCATATTGTGTTTAAATTAAGATTTTGTGAACTAATTTTTTTTTTATGAATTGAGGAAATCAATTTTATTTCTTCAAAATGCCAAGGAATCAGAGTTAAAGTGAGATGTTTTGTGATGTGATGTTTTGAAGTTCTGCAGAGTTTGTGATTTGAAGAACCGAACTCAACTGACATTCCATGGAGTTTGTGATTTGAAGAACTCAATTTTTGGCCTGAATTGGTCTTTTGTCCAGAATTGGACTTATAGCCCGAATCAGAGTTAAAGTGAGGTTTTGAAGTTCCATGGAGTGAATTGAGGAATTCAAAGTTATTTCTTCAAAATTATCTTTGCTGTTTTCTAAGCTGGGCCCGAGGTCCCTTTAGTTTTATGCTGGAGGTCAAATTAGCTCTCCACAGGAGCTAGATTAAAAGCCCACACAGAGTTCAGTTTTTAAGCTAGTAATAAATAAATCTAGATGTAGATTGAACTTTCTTTTTCTATTTGTTTAAAAGACTAAAAAGATGGATCATTAAGAAATTCATTATTTCTACACATACAATATTATAATGGTCATATGACTTAGAAAAAATGATTGCTACGCTTAATTCTGCAGATGAAAATAAAACCTGCAAATGAACAAAATATGAAATACATATGTTGAAGTTTCTTATTACTGTAAACATTTTTTAAGGGATACACATATTTGAGTTGCTATCCCTGTTTTTTTTTTTTTGTTTTTTTTAAAAATAATTGCAACTGGTCTAGATTGAGAAGCCCTACTACAGACTCTAGGTTGGCTGTTATTAATTTCACTGTTTAAGAAAATAAAAATCAAGCATAGAAACTCAAATATGTGTATCTACTAAAAATAACATAGTAATAAGAAATAATGTCAGATTAACAAATAAACATTCAAAATTATACAGAAATATATGCATTTTAAATATGTGTAAATGCTTAAATTTTGTGTTTCCATAGAAATGTACACACACACACTTATATATAAATAAAAGGGGGATGCTGACAACTTCTTGGCACAAACCCAAAAAATGGTATTTGATTTTGGAAAGTAGGTCAGGGAGAGAATATCCAGTATTACTGTGTCTGGGGATATGTCTGTACACATGTTTATATATATATATATATATATATATATATATATATATATATATATATATATATATATATATAAAGTATGTATGTACACACACACACACACACACACACACAATTTTAAACAATGTATCACACTTTATATTTCTTCAACTTCCTCACACCACTCTACACTGCCCTAAAGAGTTGGGCACCACAATATCACTTCCATCTTCCTTTAACAAGGCCCAGCACCCATCTTTTCCCTTTCCGTACTCATGACAGTAGTGTTAGATGTGTCACTGGGTTAGTGGGTCATATATCCATCATTGATCTCTTCCCTCCCCAAGTCAGCCTTCTATCTTCTCCTATATTGCTTGTGGATAATGAGCTGATGAAAGTGGAAGGGAGATGAGGATGCAATTATATTGTAGTTATTCCAATTGGTTCTTTAAAAATCAACCTAGTTTCGTAGTTGAGTCCAAGGGATTTTCCTCATTTTACAATGGCTTGGATTCAGTGCATTTAGTGAATGAAAGTGTTTGAGCAGGAACAGCCAGATAATTAAATATATGAAGTTATGAAATTGTATTTCATAATTGGGGCACTGCTTAAACCAGATGTTTAACTGTTTAAAAAACTTGATTTGAAGTGCAGAAGAAAAATCAACACAAATGACTAAATTAGATGCTTTTCTCTTCAGATTAGCATGCACATCTTTGTTGTTACACATGCAATGTAACAGCTGTTGTAACCTCCAACCTTCTTTAGGTGTGTCTTTGAACTCTGTAACCTTCTTGGAATTTCAGATCCTTTATTCAATAAATGAGGATAGATTGTTCTCATTCCGCTTTCCAGGCTTAGGGGAGATAACTCGTATCAGTTAATACCATCTACTGAGTGTGGGAAGCAAAATGCAAACAATTTGACCTCATAGACTGAAGAGCTCAGCTCAGCTCAAATTTCCAAAAAAGTTACTGTGCATGAAGACAAACACCTGAAGATCAGAGGATAATGACTGGCTGCTTGTATTAGAGTATGCCTGTCTACAAGGGCAGTTAGCCAATTCCTGTTGCAGATGCCTGCACAGGCACATTTGTGTTTGTTCCCAGAGTTCATCTACAGTTTATACTGCAACAATGCTGAGCGGACCTTATTTACAGTTTCTGGGAGAGAGAGAGCACATTATTACAGCTCTCCACAATTTTATGTTTTCATATCTTATTCCTCTAAGTAACTTCTGATTATTCACCATTACTCTTTGCCTTGCCATTTATTCACTCAAATTTGTTTTTTATTACAATTGTCAGACTCATTACAATGTCATTATTAAATAAAGAACACAGAATAAATCTTTGGCAAAAGAGACTTGCATCCCTGTTTCATCAAAACCTATCTTATGAAAACAGGTGCCTCATAACTAGTATTAGTTGAAAAATTCATAATTGACAATGAAACCTTACAAACTGGGGATGAAAGATTTACAGATATTCATCTCAGAAGGAAAACTTGACACTACTTAAATTGGTTGATAAAGTCAGAGAAAAAAAATTGTGAGCTGGGGGGGGGATAGAGTAACTTTTATAGATTAATTTGGAGTAGAAAGGCTCACCTATCATCCTTCCCAGTCTTTTGAACAAGAGTAGATGTATTCCTTGCTCCCTATTTATAATTGGGTTTCCAGTTAATTCTAAAGTTATTTTTCATTTTCTTTTGCTCCCAGTAAACCTTGCATATTAGTGCTATTATAACTTTGCTTGGGGTGGATAAAAAAAAAATATATATAAATAAATAAAATAGACCATTTCTCAAAATAAAAACAAAATATTTAAATTTTTTTTTTTTTTTTTTTTTTCGAAAAGGAGTCCTCTTTATAATGCAGTGTAAAATTAAACCATGACATGTTAAAGAGTTATCTGAACTTTGTGTTTTTATTTACAAATGTTAAGTTTGAAATTGTACTTATGTCATTGATGTTATCCTTTTTCTCAATTTATAATAGTACTCAGCAGTTGTCAATGCTGTAATAATTTCAAACAACATTTTTAATTAAAAAAATACAGATAGCTAAGAGTTCAATCTGACATTATATCCTACTTATAAACTGAAGTTTTAGATTTTGACAAATGTTATGGCTTAAGGAAGGCCTAATGAATGTTAATCTACAAAAGTTGTTAAAAGAAGATTTCTTTAAAACAATTTTTGTAGATTAGCAATCATTAGGCCTTTGTCAGAATCAATTTTGTTTTGTAATGAGCAAACTGGTCAATTTAAGTAGTAACAAAAACTCTTTAGATTTGTTTCAAAAGAAAGAAAAGCTTTAGTTATTCCAACAAAACCATTGCCAAAAACTAGTGCCAAGTGTTACTAATCTGTTTTAAAGAAAAACCACTAAAACTCTCCCCCTATCAAATTACATCAGAAGTTCAGATAAGAATGAATGGTCATGTAAACACATGTTACTTTGTGTTATTATCACAAAAACAATTTTGCTTAAATAAAATCTTAGAATCATTCCCCAGACATAAGAAATGAACAATCAGCATTTCTGTCCTCAATAACTCTGGGCACACGACATATGTCCCTAAACTAACTCTACAGCAGTAGCAGTTTTGTCTGGCATACAAGTACAATTTATTTCAGAATCATACACTTCTTTATATAAACCATTTTTTATTCTCTCTGGAGCTGAATGGCAATGTGTGTTATCACAAGTCTTACAGGACATTTCAATTTTCATTTTGAATGAAAGAAAGTAAAAGGAGAAAGGAAAAAGGACTCTAAGAGTGTAAAGAGATAATGAAAGAGAACAAAAAAAAACACAAAGTCATAGTCATATACATATAGGACTTATCAAAAGAGCCATAAAGACTTCAAATGTTATACAACAAACCTTGGTACTTCTACATCATTATATGTAGGCTACTTATATTCGTTCTCTATTATTTTGCAGAATCCCAACCCAGCAAGAGGAGAAGACTTTTCCTAATTAAATTTTCTTTCATATTATATTCGTATATTACCATCTCTGTTTATGCCTACCAAATTTTAAATAGTTTTGAAAAAAAAAAAAAAAAAAAAAAAAAACAACAAGAAAAAGGCAATTGATAAAAAAATGTATCAAAACCATAATCAAGTATTTGCATAAAACTGATATCATTTTGTAAAAAGAAAAAAAAAAGAAAAAAAGTGTTTGTTGTGAAGTATGAACATAAATAAACAGAGCCAAAATAAGAAATAAAAAATAAAGATACTCAAATATTACTGCATTTCCAGAATTTAAAGTTTCATGAGAACTCCCAGTGTTATAAGGTGGTTTCCCCAATATTCAAGGAACAAGATACTCAATTCTATATTTTATTTATAATTCTATAATATAGAATTGAGTATCTTGTCTCTTGAATCACTTGAAGATTGTGAAACAGCTGTATAAGAAATTGGGAGTTTATAGGAAAGTTGCAGAAGAGTGTGTGTGTGTGTGTGTGTGTGCGTGTGCGTATAGATTTAATAGGCTGGTTAATGAAATTTGAGGAATAAAAAGACGACAATGATAACAATATTGGCAATAAGATTAATGGTATTTATTATATAATAGCTTAAAAGCCGCCCTATTCAGGCAGCATTTAAGCTAGCTCCTTCAGAGGGCTCTCGATTGAACCTTCATCCCAATAGGTAGGAAGGAGTAGATGCGATAGGCAACAATAAACTACAGAAGAACTCAAAATTGATCGCTGCATTTAAGTATTGCATTAATATTTAGGTCGACCTTTTAAAAGTTCAATAATAATTTTTCTGCCGCCACTTAATTTAAAGACAATTTGATGTATGTAGGACCTCATTTCTGTACAAATAATTATATTTCACAGTTAATTTTGATTATTCCCAAATAAAAATTAATAATAATAATGAAATTGCAGTAATGAAAACTTGGGAAATCCAAAATTTCAGGATTGTGTGACTGGATCCAAACCAGAATGTTTTTCATTTGCTCATGGAATCAGCCTGATTTAGAGTATCTAGAAGTAAAGTTGAAAACGTGTAATCTGCATTTATTATATAGATTAACCTTTTGACTAAATTGAAGCATGAAGAGAAAGATTTTAAATTCGGAATTTTCAGACACACCTGTGTCCTTTTTCAGCAAGATGAAAATATTATAATGTATATAAGAAGCACATGCAAACCAGCTTTTGTTTTAATTATATATATTTTAGGTCTGATTTTAGGCTAGTATAGGCTGCAGTTTAGGGTTCTTCAAGCCTTTATGAAGCAATGATTTTAATTTTGTAGATGTTATAAGTTCTAAATAGTTTCATAATCTGAAAGATCAATATGACAAGCTCATTATTTTGCTTTGTCATAATGATGGTTATAAAAATCAGTTTTGTTTTTTGTTTTTTACTATGTTGAAAACTGCTAATTTGATTTTAAATAAATAGCAAAAACAAAAGATAGCTATGGGGTTAAAAACAGCAACAACCTTAACACAAAAACAAAAATAAAACTATCCAGTAATGACTTATGAAAACAAAGTTTTCAAAAGACATTGAACAATTCGTGTTCAAAATTCACCCCTGGAGACAAGAGAAATGGTCAAAAAACCATGAAAAAAAAAAACACTATCATTGGTCTCCAAACAAACCTACATAAATGAAAAATTGCCTATCCAGATACACCAAAAAATATGTCTACACACTTAAGAATTTGCTGGGAGTCGTTTCTTGATAGAGCTGGGGAATTTTCCAGCCTTCCTAGTGTAAGTACTTACGCTTTTACTATTTAAAATAAACTTTAATAAAAATAAAGGTTTTATAATAAAGGTTCTCCAGAGACCCTATTTGTCACCCATGCATGCAAGAAGGGTTAGGGTGGGGTGATTTGAAATCAAAGTTGATTCTTAGATTGATTCTACAGATTTCAGAAAACCAAACTAGTTTTTGTTATCAGTGAACCAACTGTCTCTCCAACTAAGCAATACAAAACTGAACTGACATCCTTAGACTAACCAGTTTTGTAAGACTATACAACAACCTGATTGGAGTAGTAATGGTGGAAGTGGTAATGGCAGTGATGAAATTAGTAGGAGCACTGAGTCTATCAACTTTGACATTTGAATGTGTCCAGCTGACACATTTCAACAAACTGGGACACACAACTGGGTACAGTAATGACACACTTTTACTTACTGCTTGGTGACACACCAAGTCTACCACTTCCTACAACCCCAAATGCTTTTTCTTAATTCAGAGCAACCCAGACCAAAATGCAGATTGAAGTTAATTGTTACCTTTCTGAAATTTTACATCACAGTGGCATGAATCAGTTGAAGTCTATGAAAGAGCATCTCTGTCGAGTGAAATCATTTTGCTTTACACAAACAAGAATCAGTTTTTTTTTCTGTTCCACTTTTGAAAGTCATGTCATCCATTATTCAAAGGCCTGCTACAAAAATTACAGGAAAACTAGACAAATTGTGCAACATGTAGAGCATAAGAATCTAATATTTAAATGACATTTGCTTATTGCAGGCTCCTTCTTTCAAAACCATGAAGAAAGAAAAAAAGCTAAAAAACCATGAAATGTATATTCTAAAGTTTCAGGTTTTTCCTCTATAGGAATATTGCAAAAACAAAGACTGTATATATTCTTCAAATTAAAGGCATTTTTTGCAGAACAATATATTAAATTTCAGTAGTTTGACCAAATGTAATCAAACAATTTATGAGTGGTACAATAGTCCCAATACACAAGAATTGGCTACTCATTCATCTTGTAACCAAGTCACTAAAGAAATCTAATGATACCACAATATAATTTCACTGTTCAATCAAAGTCTCTTGAAAGTTCATTATTAAAAGAAAAATGTATTAAGTAGGATTTGTTATAAATAGTTTATGTTACTACACTAAATAACACTATATAATATAAACAATTGCAGCAAAATTCATTTGAAACTGTTCACTAGATTTGCTATTTGTATAAATTCCTGTTTTAAACAATAGTACTTTTTTTTTTTTTTTACACAATAATGTTCACCCTGTACAAGGTTCAAGTGTTACTTCAGGTAAAGGGTTACAGAGTAAGAGGCACCACTCCAAGCAAGGTGATTGATGTAATGGAATAACCTGTCACCCCCATGAGCGACTACACTATAGGTAGTAGCTTCCTATAAGTATCTGTAAGTCAACGAAATACAGAGTCTAGCTGGAATCTGTTGAGTACGACTCAGACTTACGCGAGAACTACCGACATTCCAATAGTAGCACTCACTACTGGATTGACTTGCGACGACCTTGTGCATAACTATGACCTTTATTCTTATTGTACTGGTTTTTACAATAAACCTTTACTTATTTTATCCACCGGGTTTGTCAAGTATATATTCCTATTAGCACGGAATATAACCGTGATAATGCCAACGAGACAAGGGGTGACCGAAATTGAAAGAGGAAAAACAAAAAAAAAATTTAGATGGAACAATTATAGACAGACATTCAAAATTTTATCTAATACAATATCAATTTTATGTTATCATAAAAATAACACACACATACAGGTAAGATGAGAACAAATAGAGTACAATTCCAATGTTCGTAACATTTAATTTAAGAGGGGTCAATACAAAATAGACCAATATTCTTTATTTTACGATATTACATCAAAAAACATGTCAAAATCACTAAACAATTGCAGTCATGTTTTGATGCATATCAACATACCTCATCAGGTGATTGTAAGTTACTGACAAGTGAAGGTTCATGACTGCAACTGTGTAGCGATTTTGACATGTTTTTTGATGTGATAGCATAAAATAAAGTATATATATATATATATATATATATATAAGAGAAAGAGAGAGAGACAAAATGATATGAAAATAAGGTTTTAAAAAAAAATGTTGAGGATGATTGGGCATCATATTTAAAGATTTTTTTTTCCTATTGTATGACTAGCCTTTCACAAATGTGTGTGGTGTGGATAAATTGACCAAAATGAATGTTGTGTAT
>OZ038514.1:31495896-31558396 GCA_964036315.1 Acanthosepion esculentum
GATTAGTTCAATTGTAAATAATGTACGTAATCTATATAAAAGTCTCAATCTGACAAAGTTATTTAAGGACATGACTAGTTTTCAGGTTGATGTTTTGGTTTTGTAGAAATTTTCAGTGCTAGGTGAAACTACCTCTGGGACAGTCTATTCTATGTTCAATTTCCTTTTCTCCTATACTGAAGCTACATCCTATAATTGATCCATATGGCCTACCATAATTTGACACTCTTTTGTTCAGCCATGAGTTATAAGAAGAAAAAGTTGTATTGTGAAAAGATGAAGGTTGGTTAAAAATGAAGATAAAACAACTATTAAAAAAAAAAAAAAGGGAATGAGATTATTAAGAGAAAACTATGCTTAAAAGGAAAAAAAAATCTGCTTTGTATAGCAAAGTGGTTAGCCAAGCTCTGTAGGAATAGAAAAAATGTACCAGTTAAGTGGTACATGTAAAGTGTTGTCCTAATACAAGCAGATATTTAATAAAAAATATAGAGAATGGACAGATGTTAGTAACCTAATATTTGCAGATCTGAATATATTGTTTAAAATTTGTTATATTTATGAGGGAAGGGTTCGCAATATCGAGAATAGAATGTTTGTAGACACTGACAGCGTGGAAACAGAACAGAATGGAGAGATGAATCGGACTTTGGAGATGAGAAGTAAAGTATTCTTTATTGCAATCCAGTATCCCAGACTAATCTTGTGACATGTTGAATAAAATTCATATTCCCTGTTCTTGGGAATTATCAGGCACAAACTTGATGATTCTTTGATGTTCAATAAAAGTTTGCTTTTCTTCAAAAATACAGTTTGCTTTATTTAGCCCCCAAGCCATTTCCATTAATCACTTAAAAGCTGTTGGGAGCATGAAACTGACACTCACCATGCGGTGCTAATTCCTATGTCCACACTGTTTGTAATGCACATAGATGATGAGTTGAGTTTTCCAAATGCCCAACACCAAACATTTTTAAGAAAAAGTTATTTTCCAAAGTAATACTTATATATAAATACAGGATGTCTCCCCCAAAAATGGATATCATTTTGTAGTCTAATAACATAGCCAATTCTCGCTCAAATGACTGCAAAATTTAACAAAATGTGTAAAAGCTTAGTTGACAGTGCGGACTTATTTCAATCAGAATCTAGCAGGAAGATGGATTGGGAATGCCAGTGATAATGACAATGTGCTGTTGAAATGGCCACTATGTTAACCCGAATTGACACCTTGTGGTTTTTTTCTAAGGGGTTATATGAAAGGACATGTCTATATCCACACCTCTTTCTACAAGTCTAGAGGAACTTAAGCAGAGAATCACCAAGGTTGTGGAGAATGTTACACAAGACATGCTACAGTGTGTTTAGAAGGAGCTGAACTACTGACATGTGTCATGTCACAGGTGGTACACACATTTAACATTTGTGAATCTTGTAAAATTGATTATAAAATCTACATTCTTTGAATACTTTGTTCGAATTTTGATAAATCTTATTATTCAACATGAAGCATATTTAGTTTTGTTACCCAAGATATATAGTTATTCAGATATTCATATTTCAAATGATGTCAATTTTGTGGGGAGACAACCTGTATACAAGACAATTTGGAAAACTTCTATTTTGACATATTTACCCAATCAATCCACCTCAACAGAAAAGTGAACTTTTATTTCAACAAAATCTACATTAAGAGTTAAAATAAACCTAAAAAGAACATTTAAATCATGGTTATTACAAACCCTTTAGCATAGTGTTTTAAAGGTTTATTGAAGGAGTTTTTAAAGCAATTTTTAACACCTGCCCGCATTCTACTAATACACATATGTATATTTTGATCAGGTCAGGCCTCAGGCCTGCTACTGGTAACATGTAACCCAGTACAACCTGCTGCATGGAGGAATGGATGGTTGGCATCTAAACCAACTCTTCAACTTCTCTGCTTGAGGTGGGGGTGGAAAGGAGAAGGTCACAAAACCTGTCATAGGGTGGATGAGGTTATAGGAGCCAATAGGTTGTGTGTGTGTGTTATGCGTGTGTGTTTTACCAGTTTTACCAAAGAGGATATAAATCCAAGGAGAGCTCAATGTAGACTACAGAGCATTATAATAATGATAAGACAGAGACTTTAATTAGCCATTTCGTTTATAATTTTTATTTCATGAACACCAAGAACGAAAACCATTTGTGGAGCATGTTGTCGTTTTGATGAGATGAACATCTCGGTGTTCATGAAATAAAAATTATAAACAAAATGGATAATTAAAGTCTCCGTCTTATATATATATATATATATATATATATATATATATATACTAGAATGTCATCCCAATAAAAACACTGAGTACTTGGACTACTGTGAGTGTCAGAGTTGGGAGCCAGGAAGAGCATCCCACCTTGACTCAAATCATAATAGATCCTATCATAACCTTGTTATGTGCAAGATTAATCCAGCCCTGCCTCAACACAGTGTCTGAGAGATCACAGAAGAGCACCTCTTCATATAGATGTCCAAACAGAAAAAAAAAAAGACTACATGGGTGGGGGATCATCTTAAGGACCTTCATAGCTTTTGTTTCTTTGCACATCTTAAAATTCAGGTAAATGCATATAAATGCAAATACAATAAATGGAAACAGATTGCAAATCATTAACAGTCATATCAGAAAGTCATTTGTACTTTCATTTTATTATCAATGGGTCAAAAGAAGCATTTCATATTTCCTTTAGCAACAGGAAATCTAAATATTGCAAGACAGCAGCATCTATAAAAATTCAACAACTGTTCCAAGCACAAGTCTTCATGACTTACTTTCTGGCAGATTGACATTTATGTATTCATTTGAAACAACAGATAAGATTTGCCGATTATGAAAAAGGAAAAATACCATTAAGAATATTTTTAAATTTATGTACTGCCTATACAGAAACTAGTTTACTCATGTCATCACTAATGACATATTTTAAGTCCTTGCTTAATTAAGTGACTCGGTTTGAATAGTCAGAGAGCAGAGTTTGAATTCCAGTCGAGTTCATTACTTATGTAATAATTCCCTTGGGAAAGGTATGAATCCATCTCTTCTCCTGCTAGCTATGGGTAAATAGCAGAACAGACTGGGTTTTATAGCCTTGAGTGGCAACTGGCCTAGGAGAAGGAAAACTCTGAATTCAAAACTGTCAAAGCACATACAATACAGCTAAGGAAACGATCATTTGCATTGACTTGATGATGCCTACGATGGTCGATTAGGCCAGTACTAAGCCCTTGCTATTAGGTATATAAAGGCTTTTAAATATATTTTTTTCTGATTAATTTTGTTGTTTGGATCTTTCTAGATTTCACATGAATGATCCATGCTTTACTTAAAATTTGTTGCTGTTGTAACAGATTCTGCAATCTAACATTGCTGTTGCAAGAGAAATAAAGTTATCTTCCTTGCACCATCAATGTTTAAAGTTAGACAAAATATATACAAAGACTGTGTATATATCTTAATCTCATGTCCTTTATGGATGTATGGACATCATGACTTTCTAGATTTGTTTTTTTTTTAATAAGTGAATTACCATGGCTTCTTAAGAGTGTGGTTTCCAGTTTCCATTTCCAGAATTTAGAATTCATGATTTCCTTTTACAGTCAAGTCTACCCTTGTATTTAAACCCATATTTAGAGAAAAGATAGGTTCAAGCTTCTCTAAAGGCAAGAGTTCAAATATGAATACAACAGATTAGCCCAGAACTTGAACTGTTTCTATTCATCATAATTGTTTTATGTTCAAAATTCTATTTCACTATGAAAAAAAAACAAAAAAAAACAACTTGCATCAATGTAAAGTGCATATCAAAAAAGAAAATCAAGACGTATAAGCAGTCAATTATTGATATCCCCTGACGAGTGGAAGAAGTAATTCCTAGAGTTGGGATACTGAAGGTAACAATCAGTTAAGTGACAAACCTTTTGCTTGTATTATATATATGTCAGTGATGGGACTCAAAGGGTTTGTACAAACCATTTACTAAAATTGTACAAGTTTACAGAATTTGTTCATTTACTTTTTTGTAGATATAAAATAATTAAAATAAAAACAAACAAATAAAACACTCTCACACACACAAGAAAAAAAAAAAAAAAAAAAAAAAAAAGAGAAAAGAACAGATTCTTAATTCCATAGACTAAAAATTTAGGATGTAAAAGAAGAGGGAACTGCTACCTAGAATGATTTAACACCACCACTGTGTTTGTGTGTGTGCATGTGTGTGATATATCTCTTCTACAATTTCTGTAAATTTTGGTTCTTTTTTACTTCAACCTTCTGTCACAAAGAAAACTGTCAGATCAGATGCCAGTCTGTGCATATTTAAAAATTGAGGTAGGAACTTCAAATAAATGAACTTATCAGCTCTAAAATAATTCTTAGCAATTTGATTAGCATCTACTATTATCAGATTAGAAACAATAATCCTTAACAAGTTTGGATACGATTGAAGAAGGCACATATTATCTCGGATTAGCACCTGGCAAATAGTCCAAGATAATAACAATAATAGTGTCTTGTTTAAGCTTCTGCCACTTTCATAACCTCTGGAAACATATGTTTGCTGAAATAAACTGATTTCAACCAAACTTTGGATCAGTGAAAATAAGCTAAAATCTTTGCTTTTATAACAAATAAGTTTTTGCTTCACTAATCTAAAGTAAAAGCCTAATCCTTAGAAATGAAGCAAAACAAATAAAAACAAACAATGATGATATACTTCATAAATACAAGTTTTCATAGCTTAAACATTTGAGCATAAAAGATTTAATATGTAATCAATTTTTTCCCAGTTAACTCTTTTGATCCCTTAGATACAGTTCAGTTTTCTATAGATTAATCATCAAAAGATAGAATTTCTGTCTCTTTCAAATCTTACTACATAATGTGCCAAATTATTTTGTCTAACTTGTTTTGCTGTACAAGAATTACCTCCCTTAGACTGGTGATGCCATTTGGCAGAATTTTTATGTAATAATGGGCTGTTGTAAGATATGAATTTGGGAGGTAAAAAAAAAAAAAAAAAAAAAAAATGAATATAACTATTGCAAAAAAATTTGTTTAAAATTTAAAAATTCTTTCATTTTTTTTTTTTTTTTTTTTACATCATGGGTAAATACTTTAGTTAAAAAATGCCACATCATTTTGCTTTAGGCATATAAGATTGCAAGAAGAGAAAACTAACTTTATTCATTTTGCTAACAGTTAAGCTAAACTTATTTTGAAAATATCATTTACCAAGACCACCATTCTAACTGCTAAGCTAAATCTGTAAGCACATAGGAATTGGGAAAAAATCTGCTGAAAATTTGGAATCTGATGTTCAAAGAAATTCTAAAAGTATCAGCCTATGAAAATGTCTGGTTAAATTCAACTTTCTTGTTAAGACTGACAGACAATTTGGTGTGACCCTTGCAGACATATTTATATATTGGCTGCTAAGTAGCAATAAAGACTGTGCAACTGTTTGATTAAATTGACCAATTCTTAGCTGTGAGATAGTGCTCAGGGAATTTTTTAGAGAATAGTATTACGCAAGAGAACAACTTGGGTGGGATTTTTTTCCTTTTTTTCTAAAATGTACAAACATTAATCTTTCCAGAATGTTACAGGTGGCCCCAGATTTAAGCAAACACCCAGAAGACCTCTTGATCCTTGACAAGACATTTAAATTTGAGACAAGGCTACAATATTCCAACTCATAAAAAATTACACAAATAAAAGTACACGAATAACAGACAAAATTTTTCCCAAGTTTATAAAAATCCAAGAATGATCAAGGTACTTTTTTTTTTGCCTATGGACATTTGATTCCATCCACTACACCCCCTTAGAGAAAAAGAAAAAAAAAAAAAAAAATTATAGTGATAGTTTGTTTTCAGATGAAATGTTCAGTCTGTTTAAGAAAAAGATTTTGAAAAGAATTTCTTTGAAAACTTTAATATTTATATTTCTATTCTTTCTTCAGAATTTCCCACCCTCTCTCTCATTGCCCCTCTATTCTTTAGCCTATTTTGTCTTTGTATTACTCTCTTCATGACATATTCCTTGCAACTTACCCTCTGTTTCCCCCTTGCGTTTATATCTCCTTACCCCCTCCTTTTTTTTTTCTCTCTTAAATGGTATGAATCAGTTTCAGCAGCCAAATGTCAGTAGTAGAAGATATGGTGAGGTCTAGGTGGGTGTGATGTGAGGGGGGAGCACTGGGAGAATTGATGTAGTTGCCATGGAAACAAAGTCACTAACTGCCTCTTTCCCATCCACCTCCAGCAACTTGAACAATACAAATGGCTTTTCTAACAATCAACACTTGAGGCAAATATAGTAACTAATATAACAACTTTGGCAATTAACGAGAGAGAAAGAGAGAGAGAGAGAGAGAGAGAGAAAGAAAGAGAGAGAGAAAGAGAAAGAAAGAGAAAAATGTTATTAATCTATTTCATCAAATTGTAAAAAAAAAAAAAAAAAAAAATTATATTTCAGTTTTTAATATCTTGTAAGTATATCGTGATTACAAAATTATATCAGCCATACACAATACGTGATACACGCTTAGGCAATCATGTATCTTTTGATACTTGACTGACGAAGCAGATTTTTTCCCCCCGCAGGAGGTTGCCATTTCTTTCTGCAGTAAACCAGTTGCCATCCAAAGCTATAGAACCAGGTCTGTCCTGCTAATTACCCATAGCTATAGAAGAAGAGGATTCGTACCTTTCCCAAGGATATTAGCACGTAAGTGAATGTAATGGATTCGAATGGAATTCAAACTTGACTCCCCGATTGAGGAATTGGAGAGCTGAGTTTGAATTCCAGTCGAATCCATTACATTTATCAGTGAACTAAAAATAACAGAATTCTATTTCTACTATGTCATCAGAAGAGATCAAAACAGATTTGGCTGCCATCCCGATGTAGTGGACTCTTCTGGTGATGTAGATGTGTCACATATCACATACATTATATACAGTACATTTCAAAAGTTTGAAGACTCCTCTAGAATTGCCATCGGATGAACTTGACAGGAGAGTCAAAAAAAAGAATCAATTATGAAACTTTTTTCACCAAATGCCAAAAATTTGTGCTGCCAGTAATCAAGTAATCAAGGCAAAAGGAGGATATTTTGATGAGAGCAAAATTTAATCATAAAATGCTTTTTCTTTTTATCATAATGAAATTTTTTAAAAATAAATAAAAAAAAATCAGGTCACCTTTTTTTTTTTGTATAAAAATCATGTATATTGATTTTCTCTCATTGAAAGTACAAAACAACTACTTTTGGGGCCAAAGTAAAAATTTAGTCGGGGTAGCCTCAAACCTCTGAACTGTAGTGTATAAATTAGTATTTTTTTGTACTTTTTATAGGATATTGTATGCTTTTCTTGCATCAACAATGAAATGAAGGGCATTGGCAAAGAGTTTTTTTTAAATATTTCTTCATCTACATATTCTTGATGCAAAAAAAAAAAGCATTCAAAAAGTATAATCAACAATAAAAATACTAAGTTTATAATTCTACCAACTATCTACTAACCCTAAAAACACACAGACTTTATGCTTTAGTTTATCTAATACAAGACTCAAAAGCCACTCAAAGGAGAGTGTTACTGTTAAAATGATTATGATGAATAAGGTGTACAGTATGACTGGAAGAGGTGGTGGTAGGAAGATTATGAGGATATGGAGGATAGATAACGATTGACTCTTGACTTGAAGAGGTGAAGACAGTAGCATTCAGGGAAGCATTCATGGAGGAATTGGTTTTAGAAATAGGTAGTAATTCTTTGGGAATTCTTCCTACATTTAAAATATGGAAGAAATAAGGGTGATTCACTTCCATGGATGTAGCATGGTGTGCACTAGATAGAAAGGCCTGAACTGGTGGAACTAAAGAATGGAGTGCTCATCTGAACATTTGCCATGGAAATAGCAATAGAGTAACAAGAGGATTGCAACTGCATTATATATGTGTGTGTAAAAGAATATGAACTCTAGGGTTATGACATTTTTTAGTAATCCTATGTTTCTGTGTCAAATTGATGAATGTTTGTCCAAAAGTAGTGAAAAAGGCGTTGTTTTAGTTCTGGAAAAAGGTCACCAAACTAAAAATTATACACACAATAAGAGTAAAAAAAAAAAAAAAATTTCAGAAGCTTTATTTTTCAATTTTCTAATTATCTAATTGGATAGTACTCACGCATTTTTTAACACATTTAACAGTTTATAGCTATAGCATAACATACAAACTTACAAATAAACAAAAACAAGTTCTAGAAGGTTCCAGGAAGTGATAATACTACTATACTTGCATACGATTTTGGAAATTTTGTGTTTGGGGTTACATTTCTTAGAAAATAAACTGAATTAACATCTTCATTATTTTTAAAAAGTTTATTGAATTATGAGACAGGAAATCAATTATCTTACAAAACGTTTATGTAAATGAAAACAACTGTTTGGACTGTTGTCCTCATCTTTGTTGCCATATTCATGTTTCAGCTGTTGTATGCACCAGATGTACATCTTTCAGATGTCGTCATGGACACATGGCCCAGTGGATAAAAGTGTTGGTTGTATCCAGCAACTTAACCCAAAGAGTTCAATACCTGGCTCCTACTGTTCAATACCTGGCTCCTACAGTGGTGAACAAAAACTTGGAGAGTTGTGTTAAAGGGAAATAACTGAGATATCAGGAAGAGGCATGGCACATGGAACTAGAACAATCTACCCTGGTGGATGAAATAAAGGGTTTAGTTCAAAATGCCACTCGACTGAAGAAGGCCAGAGTAATCAATGGCCAAAATGTTGTGAATATGTAAACAAAGATGAGGATAACAGTCCGAACGAGGTAAATAGTTTTAAAAAAATTTCACATAAATTTTATGTAAATGAAAATGCTTTTCTACAGAAAAATTATATTACACATGAATCTAGGTCACAGAGAGTAAGGTAAAAAAAAAAAAAAAAAAAAAAAAAAAAAAACTTTTCTTAGGCTGGTTGCTAGCCAAAGCTAAGAGAGCTTAGCCTACCCTGCTATTTAGTCCATATCTGGGGAGGGGGGGGGGAGAGACAAATAAATGCTTTTCCAAAGAACATACTGGCCTGGAATTTAAATGCTGTTTGCCAATTCCACTTTCTGTACCAAAACCCATACGCTACCAAAATATCCTTGATAATTACTAACTTGGAAAGCAAAAATAATGAACTAAGTTTCAATTATAGTCAAAACTTCAATTTCACACTAATGTCCTTGGAAAAGGCAGTAACCTAATTTTCCCGAAAGTATTCCTTTGTTAGTCATTAACCCTAGAAAATAGTTTATCAAGTCTACTAGTATCATGTAGTACTATATGGCACCCTATTAGTACTTAGATATAGGATGAACATTATCATGCAACTCTTGTAATGCCCTGAATGATACTGTGACAGATTGACAATTCAACATTCCTCGACTGGTAAAACTTATTACCAAACTGTTCAAATGAAAACAAGTACGCCTGCTGTTTTTATTAATAAAAATATTTGCATAAAGGTAAAAAATATAAATTTTGTAAATTGACTTGTGTAGGTTATTTCAAAACATTTCTTTTGGAGAAATCTGTAAATTACAATGTTTAGCCAGTTTTTGTAACATCTAAGATTGAAATGGCAGAAAAGAGAAATATTAATGCTACAAAGTATAGGAAGGAAAGTTGTAGAGAAAATAAATCAATTAAGATTTGGTTAAGCAAACAAATAAAAAAAATATGAAAAGCATTTTGAACAGATTTCACTGAAATTAGCCTTGTTTATTCCAGAAATGTTTTATAGAAGAAGCAAGAGAATTGGATGATTAATTTACAATGTTTAGGAGATAATGACATTGTAAACTGAACATTAGGTGTGACAAAGAGGGACACAAAGTAAGGGTCCAATTCTGCATTATACATCCATTGTAAATTGATCATCCACTTTAGAGCCAATTCACTTACTTCCCCTATAAAAATAAGTTGGCATATGACTTTACAAATCTTTGCTAATTTTGCATTGTGGGATACAATTTCGGAAATCTTTATTCTGGCTGACAGTGAACCAATAGAAATGAGTGCTGAAAACTTTTTGGTTAAACCAAAAAGAGATTTAAAAACAAATTCTAGTGTCTGATGAGTGTAAGAGAAACAGATTGTACATGAACTTTTGAGCACAGTCTTGCTGAATAGTTCTTCAAGAAAATAAAATTAATGGATAGTGGCAAAGCAAAATAAAAGCAGTCAAAGAAAGAAAGAAAAACAAAGAAAATGGAAGTTTAAAATGCAAACAGGTTATCTGTTTTAGTGAATGTTAAATGAATATTGATGATATACAATAAGTAAATGCTAATATGGTTTTTATGTTATATAGTTTTCAACTGATGAATACTAATCATAAATTTTATAATATTAAGTTCTTCCACAAAAAAAAATGTTTAGTAACATTGTTATATCAGAGAGTTTCCAATGTTTTTTAATAGAAACTATAAGTATTTTTAGTCAAATGAAACCTATACATCATTTACTAGCATAAATTTCAGAAGAGTATAGTAGTAATGAGTGAAGTCAATATAACAGCCCAAAAGGTTGATCATCCTGTGTATGAAGATAAACTGCATTTGACAGCAAGGCCTCTGATTGTGAGGTATTGAGGAGCATGGAATCACCACTTAATTGCTGTTGTTCCCAGGTCCACCCTGATCCAAGATTGTAGAACCAGTTAGGGAGCCCCTCTATGGGCAAATAATGAACCTCCCAAACTGGGTAAAAAAAAAAAAAAAATTACCAGTACTATTAGTGGAGGCTGAAAAGAAAAATTACCAAAGCTCACAAGAAAATAAAATTTCAGCATTAAATGACCCATGAGGTGTTGATATGCCATTAAACAAACAAAACAAAAAATTGATTTATCTATTGTATGAATATAAACTTGAAACAAAAACAAGAGAATTGACCAATAGAATGTTTACAGAATTTGTTAAAGTTGAATCTAATACTTAAAAACAGGTTGGAGAGGGTGTCAAGTAAAAAAATCTACAGATACTTATAGGTAGTTACTTATGGGGGTGACAGGTTATTCCATTACATCAAAGATGCAACCTATAAATGATGGTTGGAAAGCATTGATGAAAGAAATGATGCAGAGGAGAGGAATCAAAGTATAATATACATGTGAGGAGGTGCAGAGATCCATTGTATCTTTTTTTCGTCAACAGTTTTCAAAGATAAACCTTTTGAATAGCACCAATATTTGAGCATTTTCAGTTACATGAATCTAACACATTTTTTTTTTTTATTTTAAGTGTATCACCCCAAGCGAGGCTGGAGGCCACTATCACGCAGGGGGTTATAGAAGGGTTGGAGGAAAAGCAGATAGGAGTGGTAAAGGAGAGGATGTGGAGAAAGAGAAAGACAATGGATCAATCAAGGCAAGGGGGTTACAGAAGATTTGGAGCGAGGGCAGATAGGAATGAAAGGTGAAAGGATGGGGAGAAGGGAAGTGGATAGATCAAGGCAACTGGAGATGTCGATTGACGTTACACTTAAATAGTTGGAGATTGTATTTGTCAGGGAAACAGGAATAGGGAAGGGAGTTCCACAGGCGAGATGTGCGAGACATGAAGCTATTGGAGTAGAAGAGACGTCTACATCTAACAGTTTCAACGGTGAAGGGGTGGGAATGGGATGCCAGCCTCGTAGGACGTTTAAATTCATGAGGCCTAGGGACAAGCGAAAGCAGCTCCTCGGAGCAATTACTGTGAAAGTATTTGTAAAAAAGACAGAGCGAGGCAACATCGTGTCTGTGAGAGAGCGACTGCAGACGAGATGACAGATCAGGGCCAATCACATTGCATACCCGTCTCTGGATCTTATCAAGAACCCTGAGGCAAACAGCAGGGGCTCCAGAAGTGTATATCTATAACAGTAATGAGTGAAATCAATATAGTAACCTAAAAGTTGGTTGTGAATGCTTATCTATTGGATGAATTTAAACTATGAACAAAAGCAGCCCTAAAAGGCAGTTTTTTTTTTAGTAAAGATCTAGACCAGTGTTTCTCAACCTTTTCTTCCTTGTGGTCCATTTTTGGTGTCAAAAATAAAATTCAAGATCATATGAGTACAAACAGAAATTCCTTGCAAAAGGATAAATACAGATTAATACAAATAAAGTAACGCTTTCAAAAACTAAAATAACATTTTCGTTAATCCTGTAGTGTAACTCAATAACATTAAAAATGCTGGTCCCAAATGAAAAATAAATTAAATGAACACGAAGTCTAACACCACAAAAATATTTCAAATCAATTTGAAAATATAATTTATAAGAAAACATTGAAAATTATATCTAAATAATTCATGAATCACTAACTTGCCTTTGAAGTAAAGCAATTTGGGTTTTCATTTGTGTGAGTGAGTGAATGAAAAAAAAAAAAAAAAAAAAAAAAAAAAAAATCAAAGCCCACCTTGGGCCAACTCCAGGCCTGTATTTAAAAATATCTCAAGCCAACTTGTTGGCCTAAGGGCCCACGTTGAGAATCAACGATCTAGCTAGTTCTCAATAGTATGTTTATGATTAAAACTAGTTAAATGAAGAATCTTGTAATGGACAGCTAGTAAGTATTGTTGCTAACAAACTGAGGACCCGTATTGAATTTAAATCGGCTCCCAATGTGTCATGTACTGACTATTATGCAAGTTAGCAAGTATAAGTGAAAAATATACATCTGCAACACATTGGGGAAACGTGTACGCCATGAACTCAATGAATAAAAACATACAGAAAAAAAATTAGTTATTGTATTAAAGCATTTGAATTCATTCATCAACTTTAAACTTTTTTATCTATATTTAATACAGTACAAAGAAAAAAAGATTTAAAAACAAGAACGACCTGCTTCTTGTCTATCTCACTGATTCAGTACACCCTCCCCTTTAAATTCCTTTATATATTTGGAGCTAAAAGATCAAAGCGTTTTTTTCTCTCTCTCAATGAAAGAGAAGAAAAGGCAGGTTTGAATTTTGTCTCAACACTATGATTCAATTGAATAGAGAGATGTTCAACCAAGTTCAAAACATGCCTAAAACTAAAGGGGGGGGAGTATTATTTTTGTATATATTTTGTTAGTAATGTTTGTAAAGTTTTAATGTTGCCAATGGCAGTGTCTTGTTATGACGATCGCGAACTGTTCGAAAAATGTTTATAAAGTCAAATGTGAAAACAAAAGGGACCCCGTGAAAGAGTGAAAACAACGCCATAATTTTTGACAGGACGGAGGAGACAAAAATTACATTCAGTAAACTTTTAGTTTAAAAAAAAAATATTCACTTTTCAAAAATAGGTTTTACTTTTAATTTTGAAAAATACCATACATATTTAGGCTTGGCTAATTCTTGATAAAAAAAATGAAGAAAATTACATTAGCTCCTGGGTACATTTTCGTTAATGTGAATGTTTAGCTCGGGGACTGATGAATTTTACAAAGGAATGAAATAAGGTAAAAATCATTTTTAATTCACAATAATGTGTCATCACTTTGAAAATTATGTTGCTCTTTTCATTGGGAAGTTATTCGGAACTTCATTTTCCAGGTGTTCAATCTGCACTTTGTTCTATCAAATTAAATTATACATTATGGAATAGATTTTTTATCCGACATTATTTCTTAAACGTTTTACTGTATTTGAGCTGCTATCCCCAATTTTTGCAAGGTACTTGTTTGTGGTTTATTTGTCACCACTTTAAAATGCGTTTCATGTAGGTTCTGTCACCATCTTTTAAATTAAAAAGTTTTAATTTATGTATAGGTGATCTTTTGTAAAGTTAGACGTGGTATTTAAAATGCTTTTTAATTGTTTTTTTTTTCAGGCTGCTATATAAAATAAATAGTTCTTTGTCGTAGTACTTTTTTTTAACACACATCTGTATTTGTGAAAAAGTTAGAAAATAAATTTTAATAGTGACGACAGATAACCCGCATGTACAGGTTTTATTTTCTTAAACAGTAAAAAAAAAAAAAAAAATTAACAGGTGACTTAGATTGAGAAGCCCTACTAAAAACTGTGCCGCCCTCCAACAGGAATCGAACTTGTCCCCTTTTTCATCAAGGAAACTGTGTCTATAGCCAAAATGTGCCTTATCCTTCGGGTAGCAGAAGAAGGTTTATAAAGTCTGTAAGCCTCAATTTTGTAAAGGACCTCTTTTGGTGGTGGTGGTGGTAGGGGCTTACCCCCTCTCTGCAGAGTGGGGGAGCTGTGTATATATTCTAGAGATCCTACTGACAAGACAGTGAAACCATGAAAACAACGTAGAATCAAACATTTGATTGTCTTTATGCAATTCCATAAAAGGAATGACTATTTGGAGGGACCCAAATTCATAGTCCTAAATGAGGTTTTAGGAAGCAGAATCAAAATGGAGAGAATTTGTCTACCTTGGAAATCAGCACTTAAAAAATCCTACCCCTGTTTCTTTTAACTCCGATTTGAACACGATGGCTTTAAGTGGAAAATATGCAATTATCTCAATCACGTGGCAGAGGTACTCCAGTAAGTTTGGTCACGAGCTGGATTTAGAGACAAAAAGATTATTGCATACCCCCCCCCCCACACACAAAAAAAAACACTATTTAAAAAAAAAATTGAAATAGTTTAAAAAAGTAACCAATAATAAAAAAAAGTATAAGTACGGTGTTCAGAAAATTAGACATTGATTAGAGTTAGAGACAATCACAATACAGTGTAACCCGGATATAAGAGATTTTCTCTGGTCCCAAATTAGAGCCTGTGTTAATAAAACAAAATAGACCAACCCCGGATATAAGAGACTTCTTCTCCGGTCCCGACAACTCTCTTATATCCGGGTTACACTGTAGTTGGTCTGTGCTAAGTAATGTTAGTTAATTATTATTACTTGATTTGATATTTGTTTGTATAATTAATATACAAACAAATTGGTCATCTTTTTTAAATTGAATGAAATAATACACAGAAAGTAGAAACTAAAAGATGGTAAAGCAACTTTTCGTAGTTTTGTAAAAATATTGTCATTTTAAAAAGTTCATATGAAAGCCAAGTAGATTCAGTAAAAAAATATTTAAATCTCAAAAAGCATGGATGTATTGAAACTAGCTATGATACTTTTCTTCAATGTAATGGACATTTCCAAATTAGCGACTGGGATGGAACCTCAGACTATTTGTGAAACAGGCAGTTGTTCTAACCAGTGAGTTAACCTTACAAGTGTGTGTAGTCACAGAAAAGCACAACCAGTAGTAGACTTGGGGAAGGAGGATATCCCGTTAGATATAAAACAAAGTAAGATGAAGATGAAACCAGAAAGAGAAACAACTGTAAAAGATGACAAAGTGGGTGAATTGATGAAAAATGTCAGATTTTCTTGGGAAAGGGGTGCACAGAAGTGGGTAACAAAATATTAGAATCTGAATATCACCACATTCCTTTAAAATTACAACATAGTGACTATTTCCGCTGAAGGAGGAGGAGAAAGGAAAGAGGTGGAGGAACAGAATAGAATGAAAGAGAAAAAAAGAGGGAGGATAAAAGTGAGAAATTTATAGAAAAAAAAGGGACTGAATATAAACCGAATGTGAGAAATATTTTATATAAAATAAGAGAAAGATGGGGGAATAGGATAAAAAAAAAAGAAATGAGAAAGAATGAAAGTAATAAAAAAATATTTTTGTAAGAGAAAGATGGAAGAACAAGAATTGAAGGAAAAAATGAATAGGGGGGAAAATTGCATATTTATTTAAATTCTAAAGTCACTTATGGATAAGGTTTATTAAAAAAAAAAGATTCACTTTTTAGTTTTTATTAGGAAAATCATTCTTGAATAACAAAGTAAACAAATTAAAAAAGACAATCAGGTTTCTCTTGTCTTCGGAATTACAGTTTGTTACACTGCTGATCACGTGTGGGCATCGTTAACTTCACGTCATGTTTGTCAATAACTTCTCTCACTAAAACCCTTTTTTTTAATGTTTTTCTATATTCATCGTGTAAAAAATTGGAAATCGTTTACCAAAAAATTAGATTTCAACCAAGTTTAATTGGTTAGCAATTATTTTTGCACCAATACACAAAAACTACAGTATCAACGGAGGAAAATAACACATGGAAACAAAAAACAAAAAAAACTTTAGAATCGTACAGTTAAAGAAAAAAAGATATCAGACCTTATGTTTAGAAAATATCATTATTATTCAAGTTATTACAAATACACTTATTATCCAGAGGGACAATCCGTCCAAATATAATTAAAAAAAATGTAATGAAGAACAAGTTGGAACTTAAATACATTTTTAATTACACCGCTTTTATCAAGAAATATTAACAAGATGCAAATATTCCATTTTTCGATAAAAAAAAGATAAATTAAGCCTTAGAACATTCAACTAGCGATTAGATGTCGGATTTCGTTTTGTTTTTATTAGTGTTGTGGACAGCACTAACAAAATGAAGTCTTTTTTTACATGTGGAATGTTAATGATGAGCACAACACAAGTTTACAAATAATGCTCAATTAAATGAAATAATTAAGTTAAAAATATGAAAATTAACTATTTCAATGGGAATTTTAGAGGGGAAAAAATAGACAAAGTTAAGTAATTTTGTAAAGAGCAGAGAATCTTATTTTGTTTTTGCTTGTAAATTTATTGTGTTGATGGTCATCCATACTTTGAAAGTGGTTCCAGATGAGAGTTGTTATTCTTGAATGCAGCCATTTTATCTTTCGGTGGGCAAATTATTTACAACCTTTTCTGACAAGACACTCCCACAATTGTTAGTTTATCATGTGCTTTCTTAACTAAAACATCCAGAAATTATTATTTTCTAAGTTTCAGACTGAGGTATATTTTTTAAATAAAGGTTTCTTAAAATATGAAACTTATGAATTATTAAATTTTACAGACTGAGAAATTAAAGAGATTTAAAGACATTTTCGAACATAACTCAACTGTTAGTTTTTACTTTTTAGCAATTTAGTAAAGTTTTTTCACCATTTTTAGTTTCATCTTTTTCATTTTTAATATCCTAAGAATTATTTTAAATTGAGGAAATATTCTTCACTTAAAAATACTTCTTTGTTGTCTGTTTTATTCGACATATGAAATGAAAAAAATATTGATTTTTAAAAAAAATGAAAGCCTGAAATTAAGTTAACTAACAAGCAACAAAATGTGCAATTTTAGAATTTATTCTTGCAAAAGACAATTTTAGACCTTAACGATTTAATAAAATTTTCAATTTATGACAGAAAGGCATAATTAAAAAATGACGTCGCAGGAAATATCATTTTTATGTCAATTTTACACCCTAAGATAGCAACATGAGGGTTCACATCCTGATGGACACACTTCCCATCCTATACAAAAAAACAAAAAAAAAACAAACAAATAATTATTATTTGTTTGTTTAAGTAAACTAAAGTAAATCAACTGAAGCACATGGGACCTACGATAAAGTAAAGAGATGTGTAGTGTAAGCAAGTTGCTGTGTAAAAATAAGAGAAAGAAAGAAAAAGGGGTCAACGTTCTCTAAACGAAACCCATAATTACGTTATGCATGAATGTAAAAAAAGCAGGAAGGATTAATGTCAGGGACGGTATCTCGAATTCATCGAGAATTTTATTAAAGAAAAGTAGAAAACGATTTTGACTATCGTATTTTTCAAGTTTTGTCTAATAAAAAAAAAATCATTGACATTTTGACAAGTGCTTTGCGTTCCATAGTTCAAAATCAAATTATTTGAATTAAAAAAAAAAAAAAAATGTAACCGAATAACTAAATTAAAAATCACAGCATTTAACTTATTGTGCTCATAATTCGACACAGATTTTTTTTTAAATTGAGCATTTCATAAGTAAGCTTGAATAACTAGTTTCAAGAAGAACGGTCATGTTTACAAGGTTTTATTTTTATTTTGACAAACCGAAACTGAGTAGTTTCCCTAAAAAAATGTAATAAATTAAAAACATATCTTCCAAGCTTTTATAACGTTATTTATTTATTTTTAATTTGAAGAAATCACGTGGTATGAGCTACGCGCATTATTATATTTTGCCAATTTGGCTTCCGTAGGGGGGGGGGGTCAAATTTACAATGAATTTACATTGCAAACTGAACCCCCTTATTGACTTTCACAAGGTTTACTTTAATTAATAATTTAATATTTTTTTATATTCGTGATCTGGAATGCCTAATCTGTAAATGTGGAAAATTCTTATTTCTATTTGCACCGAGTAATATTGTACAACTCAAAAATGAATGAAAAAAAAGTCCCTGGAAACTGCATACGAGGGGAGGTTCGATCTTATGATCTACTTGTTGTCAACTATGACATGGTGGTAAAAGCAATTTCCAAATATTTTATTTTGTTCCTCTTCTTAAAGTATCGCAGTATTTTCTACAATGCTTCTTAAAAGGACCTTTTTTTAATGAAAAGTTTGAATACGATATAATAAAAAAAAAACAAATACGATGAGCGAGGTTCAAATAAAATTCCATCCACCAGAAAGTTATCAGGGCTTAAATTGGAAATAATAATAAAAAGAGTTCTGTCATCTATCAACACACAGCATACCAACACAATATAAACATGTTGATCCTATCACGTGAGAACGAGAGGAAAAGAAGCTAAAAAGCCGAAGAAAAAAAACAGAGGAAGAAAACGCAAAGAGGGCGAAAAGCGAGGAAGAAAAACGCAAAGAGGGCGAAAAGCGAGGAAGAAAAACGCAAAGAGGGCGAAAAGCGAGGAAGAAAAACGCAAAGAGGGCGAAAAGCGAGGAAGAAAAACGCAAAGAGGGCGAAAAGCGAGGAAGAAAAACGCAAAGAGGGCGAAAAGCGAGGAAGAAAAACGCAAAGAGGGCGAAAAGCGAGGAAGAAAAACGCAAAGAGGGCGAAAAGCGAGGAAGAAAAACGCAAAGAGGGCGAAAAGCGAGGAAGAAAAACGCAAAGAGGGCGAAAAGCGAGGAAGAAAAACGCAAAGAGGGCGAAAAGCGAGGAAGAAAAACGCAAAGAGGGCGAAAAGCGAGGAAGAAAAACGCAAAGAGGGCGAAAGCGAGGAAGGAAAACGCAAAGAGGGCGAAAAGCGAGGAAGAAAAACGCAAAGAGGGCGAAAGCGAGGAAGGAAAACGCAAAGAGGGCGAAAAGCGAGGAAGAAAAACGCAAAGAGGGCGAAAAGCGAGGAAGAAAAACGCAAAGAGGGCGAAAAGCGAGGAAGAAAAACGCAAAGAGGGCGAAAGCGAGGAAGGAAAACGCAAAGAGGGCGAAAAGCGAGGAAGAAAAACGCAAAGAGGGCGAAAAGCGAGGAAGAAAAACGCAAAGAGGGCGAAAAGCGAGGAAGAAAAACGCAAAGAGGGCGAAAGCGAGGAAGGAAAACGCAAAGAGGGCGAAAAGCGAGGAAGAAAAACGCAAAGAGGGCGAAAAGCGAGGAAGAAAAACGCAAAGAGGGCGAAAAGCGAGGAAGAAAAACGCAAAGAGGGCGAAAGCGAGGAAGGAAAGCGCAAAGAGGGCGAAAGCGAGGAAGAAAAACGCAAAGAGGGCGAAAAGCGAGGAAGAAAAACGCAAAGAGGGCGAAAAGCGAGGAAGAAAAACGCAAAGAGGGCGAAAAGCGAGGAAGAAAAACGCAAAGAGGGCGAAAGCGAGGAAGGAAAGCGCAAAGAGGGCGAAAGCGAGGAAGGAAAACGCAAAGAGGGCGAAAAGCGAGGAAGAAAAACGCAAAGAGGGCGAAAAGCGAGGAAGAAAAACGCAAAGAGGGCGAAAAGCGAGGAAGGAAAGCGCAAAGAGGGCGAAAGCGAGGAAGAAAAACGCAAAGAGAAAAGACAATGTATAAAAACCGGAGAGAAAGTGAACGAGGCAATTGAATAAACGAAGTTGGCGAGAACGAAAATGAAGTAAAAATATTGGTAAAAAGTGAAGAAAGTGTCTCTTGTATTCACGTCTTGATCATTTATCATTTCATTTCTAAAATCAAAGCTGAACAGAACTAAGACAAGCTGTGTTATCATCACGTGGTCACATGCTCACGTGCGCCTGTTTCTATTATTAGAAACTGATGATCTAATTCTCTTGTCAAGAATGTATTAATTTTTTTTTCTCAAATATATAGTGATTAACGTTTTTTTTTTTTAACTAGCACTAATTGAAAAAGACCTGTTCATTTCGGAAAGAATGCATATCAACACAATTATATAGTATTTTTAGATTGATACAACTAAAATTTTAAATGCAATTAATTCAAGCAAGAGTTTGTGTACGGATAAAAAAGGGTGGGGGGTAATCTTTCACTACACCTTGGTAATGTTTTAATTTAACTTAATGTAATTTTGCAAGTAAATAAAAATGTACATGTATTTTTCTTGATGATTGTATTTTAGCTAAAAAAAAAAATAAATCAATAAGTAAAACAAAAAAGAAAGAAAAGAAAACAAAAGGAAAACAAACGGGATAATCTGCCCAACGAGATACGTCATCGAGGTCGAGAACACGAAGAAGAATGCCTCAAGGGAGAAGCAAAGGTCGAATAATCGTGTACTGTAAATGCTACAGGTGATTAATATTTTTTGGAACTTACGAATAATAAATTTATGGTTTAGGAAGTGTTAAGGGGCAGGCTAATTTTATTTGTATTGATAAAAAAGGTAGCAAAGAATGAAACCACTCTAGGGAGACAAGACAAAGGAATCCGGTGAGGCTTGTAGGGACTCAGCATTCTAAATTGCCAGTCAAATAAAATTTCAAATAACGTTGAAATTGTTTAGAAATATTTATTTTGTTTAAACCAGAATTAACAGAGCACTAGCTGTTCAGTTAACTACAAATTTCCTATTTAAAAAATCATGACTAAAACATTTAACACTAGCATTAACAGCCGGTAAAGATTTTAATTATTACTAAAAAAATTTTGTCTATTATTCCTCATCAATTTTCAGGTTAGGCGCATTTTTCTTAAATTAAAAAGTCTTAAAATAAATACAAAAGCTGAGTTTATTCAGGAATGCCAAACTTTCTGATGAAGTGGTTATGAGTAAAAAAAAAATGGAACTAATAACTCTAACAGCCACATAAGATAATTTAATTATTTTGTGTGAAAAGAAAAGGGATAGCTTTTACTTTTCAGACCATCAAAACAAAAAAGTTAATCATCAGAAGGTTGGAAAAGTCAATAATTATGATGGGTAACGTAATGTGTGCCATGCAAGCATTTTGAAATAGCTGAAAAGATCATTTAAAATGTGTGTGCAAAAGCGGTCTTTTGAGAGGTTCAACTACAGCTAAAATGAATTACAAAGCTCTTGAAGTGACCTAAATTTTAATAGGGTTTGCTATTCAAATGAAAACTACATCTTACCCACCATCTTTTAAAATTTAATAACAGCATGAAATCAAGTTTTCAATGACGGTATTTTTATTTTGTAAAAATATAAACAAATAAAAACTGTTTATTTGGATATTATTAATCAAGTAGAGAAAACTGGACTTACTTTTAAACAAAATAAATAAATCTACAAAACTTCTGTTAAAGTACTACTACATGCAAATGAGATTTGAGTCTAATAATAATAAAAGTGAGTCTCACTTTGGCTCATTGAATTTTGTCAGGTGATTTTAATCCACTAGTTGCATAAAAAAATGAGATTATAAACTGGCTTAACTATTTCAAAAGAAAATGTCCATAGTTTTTTTTTAAAATTACTATTATTGTAAGTTACAATAATACTGGCCGATAAGTGAATCATATCAGTTACAAATTGTAACTGATATGATTCACTTATTACTGGTGGAAAAAAAAATTTTATACAAGAAATAATTTTTTTTAAAAAGATCTCTTAAAATTTTTTCTCGTGCTGTTCGATCAAACTCTTATTATTTCCACAGTTTTTTTTAAATGAATTCAATGCACAAGTAATCGCAAATAAAACAAGGTGTTTTTTCTGAAAGGTTCTCAGCCTGGCCAAGGTTCCTCACCTCCATTCAGATATTTGATCATTTGGCCTGATTATGGAAAATGGGCCAAAGCAAGAACATTTTGCTCGGCCTTCGTACGTCAATAGTAAAATATTAAAAAATTAATGCCACGTTTTTTAGTTTATTAAGGACTCATTCTTAACTATTAGTTCTAAGTATAGGTGTGGACTTGTGAGAAAACATCAAAATATTAAAATGAACATTTTGTTTACACTATTTACATTGTTCAGAGTGTTGTCCTCATCTTTATTGTTATATTCACAAGGTTTCAGCTGTTGTATACTCCAACCTTCTTCAGGTGATATATGTTGGAATTTCAAACCAAATTCTTTATTTCCTCCACTAGGGTAGAATGTTCTAGTTCCTCATGCTATGCCTTTTCTGGATGTCTCAGTTTCAATAATCACTCCAAGTTTTGGTTCACCTCTGCTCTGGCCAGGTATCAAACTCACAACTGTGCCCTGGGGGACACATGGCCTAGTAGATAAAAGCGTTGGTTGAAGTAATCTTGGCCCAAAGTGTTGTGTGTTCAATACCTGGCCATAGCAGAAGTAAACCAAATCTTGGAAAAATAACTGAAACTGAGATATCCAGCAAATGAATGGCACATGGAACTAGAAAAATCTACCCTAATAAAGGGTCCACTTTGAAATTCCAATAAATAACACCTGAAGAATGCGAGAGAATACAACAGCCGAAATATCAGGAATGACAATAAAGATGAGGACAACAGTCCAAACAATGTAAATAGTTACAATACCTCATCTGAGAAATATAAACATATATTCAATATTTCATTCTTCATTAAAATATTGGTGGCCCCAAGTAGGTATTTCAGATTTATTTCTGAAGACTTCAATCCAGCCCAATGTATGATAAAGGAGAATTTAAAATTTAACACTAGATGAGAAACAGTAAAAAAAAAGTCATATATATAACAGGTATAAAGAGAATAAGTATTTATGCAAATTATGTATAAAGAGAATAAGTATTTATGCAAATTATGAAATAAATTTTTTTTGTTTTTGTTTTATAATAAATAAATGAAAAATGAAACTATAATAATGCCCTATAACAATTTCCAAAATTCTCGTAGTATATTTTTTTATTACTTGGACAGAAATAGACAAAGAGGGAGAAACAAACATTTGTAGGCTATTTTTTCTTTACCCTGCAAACATACCAAAAGATCTCACAATAATTTAACCATTTCATTACCCAGGAAAATATACATTAATAATACCAATTGGTAATTTCTGTAAATATTTCCAGTTGTTAAATAATACAGTTGAATCATTTTTACCGCAACCCTAAGACCTTTGGGTTTATAAACACTGACCCTAAACGAGTTGTTTATGAACTTATTAATATTTTGCAAAAGTCAAAGTTTAGTATTGTCTTCTTGGCTAGATTTGTGGATATTATCCTTTCCTGTTTGTAGATATTTAATAATCAGAACATATTTTATGTATCTTTCTTACATACTATACCCTTCAGAACACTGGTAATCATGGGCTCCCTACAGCTTCCCCACCTTTTTAATATATAAAGCAGTGAAGAAAGCTTGACCAAGAAGTGATTAAAAAATGTTTCATTATTATGTAGATTTTGAGATGTAGTTTTTCAGCACCCCCTTTGTATGTGTATATTGTATTTTAATTACTGTTTTTGGGAAAGAGTGCACACTGATTTCTAGCTGCCTTCTCCAGTTTTGGATTCAAAGTTGTTCTTATCATAGACTGGTTGCCAACCAAGACCAGAAGATCAAGTCTACCCTGTCATTTACCTATAACTGAAATCAATGAGAAAGATACAAAAGAGTGACTGATAAATTGTTGTGAGAAAAGTTAACTTTTCGTTTAAATTCGACTCGTCCATACTGTGATAATGAAACTAACCTAAATAGCAAATTAAATAAAAAAACATTTCAACTCCCAGCTCAGAAATCTAAACATGGAAGGCTAGTTTTTCTTTATACATATTTTGAACCTTGCAAAACTGAAGCACTGAAAATGTACATCTAATATCGAGTATCAGTCAAAGTAAATTTAATTAAAATGAATGAATTGGTTACTACTTTAAAAAATCTACTGCATACTAAAGTAACAAGAGTGTAACAATGCAAAGATATATAATCTTTTCAACCACCAGATACCTTTATTTCAAATGCTTGTATTTAAAAAAAAAAGCACATCTCAAATATATAACATGAAGAACTGATGATTTCCAAGTTATAAACATTTCAGTAAGAATGAATAAGAAATTAGATTAAAAACTGAACATAAAACAAGAATGTTTACGCTCAAATTTAGAATACACACACACACACACACATATATATAATGACAATTTATCCATCGCACTCTTTGTGTGTGTGTGTGTGTGTGTGTGTGTGTGTGTGTGTGTGTGTGTGTATACACACACACACAGACAGAGGATGCGATGGATAATTTGTCATCACTGATTGTTCTGATAAGAAAAGAGCTCCAGAATTTGTTGGTGAGGGCCTCAGACTCAACATGGAGGTCTACATCAAGTGCCTTGAGGAGGTATTACTGCCCTGGGTCAAGAAGGTGGCTACTAGAAGACCCTATGTCTGGAAACAGAACTCTGCATCATGTCACAAGCAGGAAAACCCAGTCATGGACAATTTCCACATCACTCTTTACATCTGTCCACCTTACTCCCCAGCCTGCAATCCCCTTGATTATGCATGGGGTGCAGTTGAGCAAGAGACCAACAAAACTTGTAACACCAAAGATGAAATTAAAAGCAAGGATTATGGCAGTATTCACCAAATTAAACAAGAAGACTGTCTAGAAGAGTTGCACAAGATTCTGAAGTTATGTAGAGGCTGTGGTTGAAGCCAATGGTGATTTTTCTTGAATAAATTGTGTAATTTTGGTAAATATATCTGTTAAAATGAGCTGTCAGTGTTATTTTTATTTTTGCATAATTTAGATGACCATTTATCCATCACACCCTCTTTCTGTGTGTGTGTGTGTGTGTGTGTGTGAATAAAAAAGAAAACGTCATTTAACAGGTCAATATAGCGTGAGGTCTACTTCCAGTTTAATGTGTTTAGAAAATGTGGGACAGATATAAATATCCATGTTAGACTTCACCTGACCTGATAGCCATGAGGAGAGGGGCACAACATATTGAGGTAGATCTCATCCAATAGTATCAACAGGTCTATATTATTCAATGAAACACGTTTGAATGAAAACAGTTACTAAATATGATATACATATTTTAAATTACATGATCCAGCAGTTCATCATGACCAACACTTGGCAATTTAAGCATAACCTTGTCAAAAGCTAAATCATAATCATAAATGATAACCTAAAAACAATAAGTTTGTTTTCATAATTCACTCCTGAGGATGATCTCAGAAGAGATTGAAAGTACTTGGGTTAACAAAACTACAGAACCTTCCTGGATGAATTCCAACTTAACATCAAGATAATTAGAGAAGTAGAAAGAATTATGAAAATAGACATATGTTTAGTTTATATTATTCAATGAAACATGCTTGAATGAAGATATCCTGCATATATATATATATATATATATATATACACACACACACACATGCTAAGCAAGTCATTTTCTATACATGACCATGGAACCATCTGAGATGCATTGACTTCTAACACATCTGAAACACTGTAGAAATCATTTGAAAAATATACAATAACACTAATGTTGAGTGGTACATAGCGTACCAATAATTGGAATGGTTCCAAATGCACTCACCTGGAGCACCAACAGTTGGAACAGTAAGTGCACTCATTAAATGTACCAAAGCTTGGAAGAGTTTAAATACAGTCCTGTTTGATGCACTAAATCAAAATGCACACATTTAAATTTGGAAGCATGTATTTTTACTTACATGAAACTAAAATACTGCACCAATTTTATGTGTCAGTACTTAAAATATTCTCAATAGCTCACCAAATATACCTATGGAAAGTAATGAGAATGACTACAATAATTTTACGGAACATCTAGAGTTGAGTGCAATAACCCAGGTTACTTGTGCTTTGCAATGCACCAATGTTTGGAAAAGTGCTGGATGCATGAATCTATACGGAACCAATACTTGGATAGGTTCTGTAGCCTAACCAGGTGCAACCGGCTGCTGAGAAAAGGTGTTAAAAATTATAGAAGTACACACAGTTAAGTACAGTGTTATTAAAGTACATGTGGTGTTTATTGAAAATTGACGACGGACGAATGCGAAGCTGATTAGGTTCATTGTTGTTAAAAATAACAACGAAAGTCTTAATTATATGAACCCAGAAGTATATTCATGGCACTTAACACTTCCAAGATAGGCGACCTTGAAGATGATGTCACAGAAAATAGCGTATGAATTTTTCTCAATGAAAACAGTTGCATTTTACATTTCATTTACGAGATATAGATGTTTTAAATGTGCTAGAATCTCCACTTCATCTCATTCTGAGGAAACAAGTAAATAAATATGCAATAAATAATCAGTAAATGCAATTTTTAAATATAAATTTGTGAGGGTACTTGTTTGATAATGATAATTGAGAGAAAAAGAAAAAATTAAATAGAAAGATAAAATGCTAGATTTAATTTTTGCCATCGGATGAAATTCCTTTTCGACTGCCATCAAAATAATTTTTTGTCATTGTGGGTGCGTCAAATGTTTAAAAAAAATCTGTCAAAAAGACAAGATTCTTTGAATGCAACATTGTCAATAGTTTCTAATACTACGCAGTAAAATTAATAATAACTTTTAAACACAATTCGAAATTAAATATTCTGATTTCTCGTAAGAATTCGAATAAGAAGAAAAATGCTTGGAAAATGGAAATAGTTTCATCCTGTCTTGTCAAACTGACCACATCAAACTCTTGAAATGGCATCTTTGATTTTAAATATTTCCAATTTCCCATACTTCAATCAATGCATGTATTTACTGAGAATTCATTGTTTTTACAAATTTAAAAAAGGTTAACTTAGTAATCTTAGTTACATTTTACAAGAACACAAAGTGATTGACCTTCAGAATATAGAATGCAATTTCCATTTCTATCATGACAATAGCCACCCGTAAACATTAAACAATGTTGTGGCATTTCTTGATATTTAAAAAAAAATGACAATTACCCAAACAAAAGTCACTAAGAAAAATCATTCCGAAACTGCCAGTCTCGGAAATATAGAACTGACGTATCTACCTACACATCTATGACATCAGATTTAAATTAATATTTGTTTGTTTAACAAATCTAATCACAATACACATTTTAAAACCATTTTTTTAGTTTTTTGGCTTAATGCATTTATTTTATATTCTTTGTAAGTACCTTAATTTTCAAATTACTGCAGGAAAGTGTTAGGAATCGACTTGAGTCAGGGAAACAAATTAAAAATATTAGAAAAAAAAATTGCGATCCGTACTCTAAGTCTCATACTTGTAAAATCTACAAAAGCCACGTGAAATCGAGCAAAATTCCAACGAAGACAATCAGTTCCCTAGAGGCTTCCTATTTTAACATTTACATTTTTACAACGAAGCATGTATTGTAAACGGAGAAGAATGTCTTTCTTTACTGTTTATTAGAGGAAGACGGAATTTATGTTTTTCAACTCAATGAACAAAACATCGACACGACATCGACAAAAAAAAGAGAAAAAAAAGGTATAATTCTGATCATAAAAGCGTTATTTGAATTATTATTAAAAAAACTAGTCAAAGTTTGTTTTTTATATTCATAAAAAAAAAATTTCCAAAATAAAAATAATAGCTAAAAACTTTACTAATCACTGAAGTGAAAACGGATTTGTATAAAAAATGATAAAAAGTAAGCGATAAAAAAGTACGGATGATAAAAAAAAAAAATCAAGCACGTGTGACGTAACTTTTACAGGGTAGTAATTTCACAAACACACCTGGTAAAAACCAAAGATTTAGTAAATATGCATTTTTATTTTCCTAAAATAAATATGCGAGATGTCAGATTAAAAAAATTCTAAAAATTACCATGGGAAAAAACAAAACAAAAACATACAAAATGAGACAGGTTAGAAATAATCAACAATATTTACAAACGCACGTGTCGTCATTTTTACATTTTATATTCGTATAAATAAAAAAAAGTAAGGGTGGGGGACAAAACATCAAGCAGTCTTGCTACAGGCATTATTAATCATATTTACATATCTGACACAATTTTACTGAAATTTTGCAATGATGTTACTGTGAATTTTTATTCAGACGATTAAATCAAAGTTTAAGGATTTTTAAGTAGATACTCCCACCATAGCCCAAAACTTGACAGCAAGCCTGTGGACATCTTAACGACGAAGGAGAATAAATAGACCTGTTATGTTCGAGACTGTTAAAAAAAAACTGGGAAAATTAATTTAAATTATAAGTAAGAATATTTATTTATTTTTTATAATCGACACATTGACCTGATATTTTTTCTATCTCTCCTAGAGAATCTTAGACTAAGATTCTTAGCTGGTGTTCTAATTTTGGGGTCTGTACCCAAACTTTAAGCAATTTCGCAATCAGCTTCGAAAATAATTCAATTTTACAAGCTTAATCTTGTCTTATAACTAAATTTACAATTTGCATACATACAAAAGTTTCGATTGTAAACATACCGTCTAAGCACATGACATGTGCATATACACCCACTCCAAGACAAACATTGCTAGCTTTGTAATTCCTAAAAGACAGGATGCGATAATCGAAAATTTCGAGAGCAACAGATAAACGGGAAATATGACAATATCATAAGGTTTTACTATGTAATAAAATTTCCAGTCAGAGTTACATCCGTCAGTTGTGGACTTTACTGGCTACACCAAGTTTGAAGTGAAATCAATTCTTGGTCTCCTAGTTAATTCTGACCTAATAACCCTAAAAAGTTATTCAACGTAAGCAGGGGGTGTTTTCATGGAATAAAAAAGGGGTATATAAAATTAACACACGTAAAGTGACAAATTTACTTTTTGGCGTACATAATTTTAAATAAAATAAGTTACAAATTAAAAAAAATCTGAACTAATAATTATTATGGTAAGTTTTGACATTATTTTCAGGTACCATTTTTCTTATATTATATTCACAAAAAAACAAAACAAAAACAAATGGTATGGGATGAAGAAGGAAAAAAATTAATTTTTTGGTGGTTCATTTATATTTTTTTATTGTTCCTCTGATCTCGTTTTAAATCCAATAAAAATAAAAAATCATCAGATTTCATATTTTTTTTACGATATCATTTAAATATAAAATCTAATTTTTAACTACTGGTATCTTTAATAATAGAAAGTTAATTAATATTTTTCATTTTGTTTATTCTTATCGCCTTGCCTCTCACCAAGGAAGGATATTAATAACTAGTTTATTAGATATTATATTAAGCAAAAAAAAAAAAAAAAAAAAAAAATACTTTAGAACTCCTGTATATAGGTTAAGTTAAGATGATTCCAGATCTAGGCTAAGTGAAAAAGTTGTGTTAAAAACACTTTTTAAAGAAAATTTGCAAACCCAATACAGAACCTGTAAAAGGTTTAGAAGTTTCAAAATACAGGAAGGAGAGAAACAGAGAGAAAGAAAAAATGGGATCCAAACAGAAAGAAAAACAGGAATAAACTGTAGAATAACTAAATTGTCGATATAATTGTTGTGGGTCTTTTTAAAGAAAAAAAGAATCAACTGTTCGTTTTCGCTTGATGCTAGCTAAAAGGAAACAACACTTTAAAACAACAAGTCAAGAGGCGAGGAAATTTGAGAAAGAAAATCCGAATATTTACTGAAAAGATTCGGTATATTTAAGAAGATAGAATATAAAAGCGGTCAAACATGTAGCAAAACATGCAATAAATAGACAAAAAGAGGGTAAGAACAGATTTAAATAGAAATATACGTACGTTAGGAAAGGGATTATTGGGGTCCATTTCATTTTTAAGAAAACCGGTCCTGGTGTGTACGGTCGATCACCACAGGTAATTTTTTTTTTTTTTTAATATATATGTATTTCTATGTATATATTTCTCTCGGTATGTATATATACATTTTTTGTTTGTTTTTGAAAAAAAAAGGATACACGTTAAGTCCAAGTCGAAGCCATCTTCCTGAAATCGCCGTTTCTTCTTACTAACTATTCCTTTAATTTTATTCGCCATTTTTTCTCTCATGATCTTTGTAGATATATTTTCGTAGACGTCAGATCGGGGCCATTCCTTTTAAAGGTTATATATATATATACACACATATATACACAATATATATATACATATATATTGCATATATGCGTATGTATGTAAGAATAATTTTTATATATACATATATATGTATATATAAAAAGACGAACAAGTGCGCGAGATGAGTGCGTGCTGTTATATATATTTATGTATATACATATAACAGTATATATATATATATTTATATATGGATATATTTTCTTCTCCTTTTTGTCGTGTTTCTTGCAACACAAGACCTTTTTTAAAACAGACCAGGATGCACTCACACACACACACACACACAAACAATACGGTGTCGACGACGACAAATGGGGCAGCTACTAGAAAATTTGAAAGGAAGGCAACCGCTGTTCGTCTTAGACTAAAGCCCCTCACTCGCTCTCTCTCACACTTATGCTCTCTTCCTGCCCGCTACTTATTTAGTACCTTTCTTTGCTGAGACCTACCCTGTGTTTTTGCTGCTGCTTCTCTTTCTTCCCCCTCTCTTGTTTTACTAGTCACTCACTCTCTCAGTAACTCCCACTTTTCTCCTCTTCCTGTTTCCTTCTCAAGAAGTTGTGGTAAGAGTAAAGCTAACCTCGCTACCATCTATGTTTTATATCTCATTCCACTACTCCTTCTTGTAAATTCGTTCTCCTTGTCACTGTTTTTTTTCTGCACCTCTCTCAATATTTCTCTCTTTCGTCTTATTTTTCTTTTCTCTTTTCAGCTAGTGATAGCAGTAGTAGTAAGAGTTAAAACGACTGGTGCTACCTCTTAATATTCACTACCTGATACCATTCCTCTTGGTCGTCTCTTCTTTTTTTCTTTCTCTATCGCTTTTCGTTTTCTTTTTGCATTTTACTTCCTTGCTCTTTCTTGCTGGCCAGTACTTTATTTTTTTAAACTGGTATTAAAAATAATTCCACTTTTAAAAAAATCTTTTACTTTCCTTTCCTTGCTCTCTGTTTTGCTCACATCTTTCTCTTATTTTCCTTTTCTTTCTCTCTCTGAGAGATAGTTCTGAAGGCAAAACTAAATAGTACTGTCACCCTCTCCTGCTCTCATTCAGTTTTTCCCCGTTTATCATTAATATTGCCCCCGATTTTTATTCTTTCCTATCTTCACTATTCTCGCGTTTATTTTTCTTACTATTTTTGGTTGTGGTGTTTTAGCAAGAAAAATAATGTCACCATTTATTAGGATCTTCTCATTCATTTTCCTGCTCCCTCTATCCATTTTACCTGTTTATCTATTTATTTTAAATTTGTTAATCTTTTTAAAATTTATTTTTATTTGTTTCTTAAGTTTTACCCTGGGTAATTCCCCGTCTCTTCTTTCTTTTTCTTTTTCGTGTGGCAACAGTGAGACGAAGAAGATAGTTTAACTAACATCCTCATCTCGCTTTTTTTTGCCCACTCTCTATAATATTACTGTTCCTCTCTCTCTTATGTCAGAAAAATAGCTGCGGTCATCTTACAGAAGTTGTAATAAATAGTAAATACCGTCATCATGGTATTTCTTTTTCTTAATTTCCGTAAACTTTTTTTTAATTCTATATTTTTAATTATTTCTTTTACTTTCACACTTTTTTATTTTAAAAACGTTTCTTTTTCTATTTTTTACTTTTCTTTCTTTTAGTTTTTATTATTCTTTTGTTAATGTTAGCAATGAATGGTTGTCCTTTTTTTTGCACCTTCCTTGTACGATTTCTTTTTACTTCAATCTTTGATTTTCTCTCTTTTTCAGATACTTTTTTATTTCATAGCCATTTATTTCTTCTCTGTCCCTATCTTACTGAATCCCAATGATGTCTCACTTTTCTTATCTTGCTTAGTTTCTTTTCCTCAAAAGTCTCTTCTTAGTCTGGCACAAGGCCACTTTTTTTCTTTTGTGGTAGAAATGGTGGTAATAACAACAACAGATAAATAATATCATTTAATATTAATATCTTTTATCGAATCTCTTTTCCCTATCAGTTCTAATATTGTTTCCAATTTGAAGTTAATCATTTCAGAGAGAGAGAGAGAGAGGGGGGGGGAGGGAGCGAAGAGAGGTAAAGAAAACACTTTCATTCACTGTCTCCAAACTTCCCTGCATTCACTTTTATTCTACACTTAAAGGTGCATGTAATCCTAAAAATTAGAAGGTAGCAACTTTCACATTTTTATTCACTTTTTCTTTTTTTGACCATGTTATATTTTTGTGATTTTTACTTTCTCTTTATTTGAAATCTAATTTTCATCTTGACCAATTTCTTAATTCATAGACTTTCTTCGTTTTTCCTTTTCTTTTTTCACTTATAATTTCTACTTCATTACTTTTCCTTTTTGCTTCCTATTTCCTTTCGTTTTTTTAACTCTTTTCTTGACTTTCTAAGTTCTACTTACCTTTCATTATTATTACGCTCACTCATTCATCCTGTGTTGTAATGAAAAGCATTTGCTACCATTTAATCTTTCTTTCTCTTACCGACCCTCATTTTTAGGCTTACCATTAATAGTCATAGTAGTATTAAAATAACAATACAATTGTCATTCATAGCTCGCTGTTTTTCACATCTCGCTCCGTCATTAAGAAAGTATTTAAAAATTTATATACAGACTTTTAAAGTTATTCACACTCAGTAATTCTTTTTACATTCGCAATAATAAAAAGTTAATAATATTAGTAATAAATGCAATTAATGTATGTACTAGTTGTATCATAAATACTTGTATTTATTAGTTTACGTATTGGTATTAGTTGTATTGTAAAAAAATGTAGTTGTATTAGTTGTAGTGGCAATTAGGTTGCTACTCCATATATTTTATTATCTCTGCCTGCAACTCCTACAATAATAATACTGTTGTTTATGATGCTGTTACCACATTTTTTGGTCTCTTAATAACACTGTCCTGAAAAAGTTTAAGTTATTATTGCTATTAATGTTCGTTTTTCTTTTCTGAATTTAAAGTCAAAATCTAAAAGATTAATTTGAATTGGAAAGAGTAATTAATTTTTAGATTTAGCACGATCTTAAGCGGTCCTTTTTTAAAACTCCTACTGTCTCTTTAAGAATTTACTCCTACTCTTCCCTCGTCTGTAGAACTATGGTTAATTTTTTTTCGTAACATGTCCCGGATTTAGGTGTTAAATATTTTTTTATGCTTAGCATTATTTGGAATTCCTTTGGAATCTAATGTTATATTTAAATAGAGCTTCTTTTTTTATCTTAAGGTAATACGCATGCATGTGCATGGTAAAATTTTCGTAAAGCATTTTATTTTTCACCGGTAAATTGTTAATGTTATTCAATCACTTAAAACATTTATTGTTAATTACAGTAAATTACTGAATAACCTTAACCTTAAAAGTAGTGGTAATTAAGTTATACAAAAAATGTGTGTTACTGATCTATTGTAAATTATTATTAACAATGTTACTAGAGGAGAGAGACATTTTTACCTTGTCTCCTTCCATACTAAATATCTGTCACTATTAGTAGCTTTTTAGTCGATCGCAGTAGAATTCCTTCTTAATTTTAACCTCTTCCTGATACTCTTTTGGAGATGTAAGTAAACAAATGCATTTTAGGGTAGTAGTGAGAGTAGGTCAGACACTGACCACCTCCCCCCTCTTCGCATTCACATGTAATTACTGAAAGTTCATGTTGTTGCTCATCTGGTAAAGACAAAAAGTTCTGGTGATCTTCAAAGTTTTCATTAACTTCATCACCGTCTTGTACTTGCAAAATACGCGATACCATTACCTCAAGCATCATCAACAAAACTACTACTACTAATCATTTTTACTTTTTACCTCCTCTAATTCTTTTTAGCATTTCTTCTTATTTACAACAAAGTGTCACATGCACCAGTTGCTAATGCTAGTGCTGCTGCTATTGCAACTTGTAGCTGTAGTAATACTAATTGTAAGTTGTAGCATTTGAAGTAGCGTCACTGTTATTCACTATTAATAAATAAGTACTTTTAACCAATATTTCGAGGATGTTCTGGATTTTACAAGTACTCTACTAACTGTTAGGGGGTGAAATCAATTTCGTTTCCAGAATAAGTTGTGCTTATACATCGCGATCTGATTATTTTTTTTATTATCTCCAGACCTGCAGTTTCCATGTTCTACCACTGAGCTAAAAACACAATGATTCCTATTGTAGTTATAGTAGTGATAGCAAAGGACAGAGATCAGATTTTACAAGTTTTACACAATAATGACTATTTGTTTGAATCGTGTTTTTCTTTAAATTATTGATTGTTTTACAGATTACTTTTTCTTTGCCGTGACACTGAAATAACAACACGATGAAAGCAGCGACAGTGAAAACTTTATTATTTTTGCTAAAATAGATTGTATAAGTAATTTAATAATATTTGTGTTAATGAGCCTCACTAACCTCGTTCCCGGAGAAAAAATATTTAAACAAACGCATAGTTGATAGCAGTTAGGTATAACTTAGTTTTGGCACAAGGTCACAAATATAAAGCACCCAGTGAGGATCAAACTCATTAGCCAGTAAATGGTTAACCAGACGAGCTCATTAAACATTACCCTACGTCGAAGCACACAAAAATATTTTCTAGCATATTTTTTTAGTATAGTTTGGGTACAATTATGGGACACATAGTGGAGATTGAACTCAGACGTAATTATCCGTAAGACATGTTCCCTAACTTGTATACCATGACGAAGCTCTTGAATATAGCAATAATAATTGTAAAAATGTAAATCGGTCATTTGTTTTCTTTTTGGTTATTTCTTCCAGAGAGTGTAGTTTAGTAGTAGTGGTGGTGGTGGTTTTAGTTCTTAAGGAAATTTGTTTTCTGTAATCACTTAAAATTTACTCAGTTGAAATGACCGAAAACTGGAATTTCGTTCAGTAATACTAGTATAAAAAATTAAACAGATGAACCAAAGAATAGTATTATTAGTTGTTGTTGCTATCGTTGTGCATATCTATATTTGCTTATATTTCGTTAGGTCAATTCAAAAGATATCTTCAGACATGTATTAAAAAGAAATGCAATATAGATGCAACACATTTGTTCAAATATATAGAATGTTATAAAGCCATGTTGGTAGCTGTAACCCTCATGAAAAATATGCACCATTTTAATAAGAAAATCATTTCTTGCTAACTAAACAAGAAATAATTAACAATAATACTTATATTCATAAAACCAAACGTTAATGTTATTTGATTTCTGGAGCTGCAATTCCTTGTACTACCATTGAGCCCAAATCCAAGTGATTCCTATTGCTATGTCAGTAGTAGTAGTAGTAGTAGTAGTGATATAAATGGGAACAGTTTACAGATTTTCCAAATTCTTTCTTTCTTTTTTTCGTTCTGCCTATATATATATATATATATATATATATATATATATATATATAATCATGTTACAAGTATTAGCATGAAAGTATAGAACAATTTTTTAATATAAGAATATATATGTGCTATATATATATATATATATATATATATATATATATATATATATATAATATACATGTGAATAAAGACAATAGAAAAACTTTGTGTTTGGATGGGCTATATCAACGCAAAACATTTGGCTTGATAAATTCCATCAGAGGACGAAACGCATGAGCTAAGATAAGTTTTCATTCTATTTTTATTCGTACTGTCCTTTTACAGATATATTTTTAGTTATATCTGAAATTTTGCATATATATATATGTGTGGGTAGTGAAGGAGACTTCTTTATGTTCACTTTCGTACATATACCCGTGGAAAGGTATGAATCCATTGCTACACTCTCCTAGCTATGGGCTAAATAGCAGGGCAGCCTGAAGTCTCTAGCCTTGAAGTGGCAACCAGTCTAGGAGAAAGAAAACTCTGAAGAGGGATATTATCCGTTGTCAGTCTATCCTGCCCTAGACAAACTACTGCTGCTATGGCTGCAGTACACGTAGTGTCCCTATAATTCTAATGGGTTATATGACTTGTGACAAGATATATATATATATATATATATATATATATATATATATATATATATATATATATATATATATACTTAGTTGTATTGATGTGAGTTTATGACCCTGGGTTTCACGCCCTTGCGATCGTCAGACAAACTCAGGTTTGCCTAACGATCGCAAGGGCGTGAAACCCAGGTTTGCCTAACGATCGCAAGGGCGTGAGACCCAGTGTCATAAACTCACATCAATACAAATAAGTGTGTTAGCTCTATCACCGATATTGAGCGCTTTCCAATAAGTACCGTGCATATATAATATATAAATAATATATATAGAAATTACACACACACACACACACACACACACACACATACACACACACATATATATATATATATATATATATATATATATATATATATATATATATATATATATTATACATGATTACTCTCAGTTTCACATTTTAAATGTTCTTGCTCAAGGCATGGAACATACAGTCACAGCAGAGTGTTGATTTTTTTTGTTCACGCTGTTTCTATCTATCTATCTATCTATCTATCTATCTATGACTATATTTCTGAGATGAGATATTTTAACTATTTACATCATTCGAACTGTTGTCCTCATCTTTATTGCCATATTTATGACGTTTCTGCTTTCGGGTGATATACGTTAAAATTTTTCGAACCGAATACTTTATTTAATCCACGTAGGTAGATTGTTTCAATTCCAAGAGAATTCTAATTCAAATAGAATATACAGGAAAACTGAAAGATTTCATTAGAAATGGTAGCTATAATAAAGTAAGGAAAGACACAACAACGAAAACAGAAAGAAAACTGTCGCTGATCCTAATCAAGAACAAGGACCACTTCCCACCTAAGACATAGACAGTTATTACAACGTCATAGTAAGCTACCTCACATAAAATTCACAAAAACGGTATTCCTCTCAGGACAATTGTTAGCTGCCAAGGCTCTGTGCCCCACCCTCTGAGTCGCTTCCTTTTGAATATAGTTGATCCATTAATAGGAAAGTCACTGTGCCCGAAACTCCACCCACTTTATGGAAATAATAAAAAATATTCCCATCCAATCCAACCAGATGGTGAGTCTGGAAGTGGTGAGTTTGTTCACCAAGGCACCCACGGAGGAGGTACTATCAGTAGTTATGGACAGAATGGCCTCGGAGTCATTTGTTGGAAATCGTACCAGTATACCAATAAATAATCTGACGGGGATGCTAATTTTTGTAGACAAACAACATATTTTGGAATGGGAGCAGATATATATCGACAGGATGAAGGCTTGGTGATGGGCTCGCCATTATCACCAACAATGGCTAACATATACATGGAACACTCCGAGGAAATGACATTAGAATCAACATCATCAAAGCCGACTCTATGAGTGAGATATGTAGATGACACCTTCATACTCTAACTCCCACCAGGAAGAGGTTCAACTACTGCAAGACCATGTGAACTTAATAAGACCATCAATACAATACACAATGGTGAGAGAAACAACAACAAACTAGCTTTCCTGGATGTACTAATATCTTGATCAGAGTATGGGTTCAAGACATCCGTATACCGCTAGCCAACATTCACCAGACCGCAATTTCTCACCACTCATACAGTTCGAAGAAAGTGATCATTTGCTGAACAAAAGTCATAAATGGCAACCCAGAGACATATGAACAAGAAATGGTCAGTATAAGCAGTGCCCTACAAAGTATCAACTACTCTGAGTACATGACAGCAGCACCCACTGGGATAGAAGGGTACAAGACGATAACAACATTCAGAAAACAGTCTCGGTCTGCCTACCCTATATGAGGGGCGTATCGGAAAAGATACAAAAGATCTGTGGTCCATATAACATCAAGACAACTTTCAGGAGTGGTTCAACACTACCCAAGCATCTTTTCTAGGTAACATAATCCATAGAGGAGGACATGATTAAGGACTGTGTGTACGCCATCCTGTGCAGCTGTGGCGAGAAAAAGCCCACCCTGTTAAGATAAGACTGCAAGAGCACCGTAAAGCGGTAACATGAGGGGAAATAGAAAAATCAGGCGTAGCTGACCACATATGGAGGGAAAAGGGAGATCACCGCCCACTGTGAGATGAGGTTGAAATAATAGAGAACTTCACCGGAAAATACAAAAACTTAAGGAATCAGCACATATGCTAGGCCACAAAATTGTAATATGGTAAAGAATGGTTATTGAATTATTAGGTTTATAAGTCCCCAAAATCCACTCACTGATGTCCCCACATGACCCAGTAGATAAAAGTTTGAGTAATTCAAAATTAATTTGTGTAATCCAAAAGTTGCGAGTTCAATACCGGGCTATAAAGTTGAGTTACTAAAGGAAATTAATCCAAAAAAGGTATGGCATGTGGAATTAGAGCACTTTACTCCGTGGACTAAAGAAAGGATTCGAATCAAAATTCAAACCTATATCACCTGAAGAACGCCGGAGTATACAATGAACAAATTCCAATGTATATCACAATCCGAATGACGTAAATCGTGTAAATATCTATCTATCTATCTATCTATCTATCTATCTATCTATCTATCTATCTATCTATCTATCTATCTATCTCGGTCTACTCATATCTATCTATCTGGAAATAAGTAACTAACAATGCAAGTGAAATATTATGCAATATCAATGCATGCATCTTGCTTGCTTTCACTTTATAGAATGTAGGTATATTGATAATGTGTGGATGGTAAAAAACTTTCAGATTGACCAAGAAGTCCTTCAAAAAATTCTCATGTCGGGACATTTGGTCAAATTTTGGATAGTGGATCATGCTGAAAACTTTTCATCGCCCCCACTCTCTGAAATTCATACTGATTAACCCGTGATATGCAGGAGTAAGGCCCAGATTTATTTTGAAAAAAGTTTGATAGATTCCCGTGACTGCCAATGTACAACTAAAACTAGAAATAGCGACTACTTTGAAAACTTTACGCGTTACTATTTTAAGAAACGGGAAAACTTCATTAGAAACAAAGAAAAGAAAACTGAACTGCTATGCAGTAATAGTCCTCCTTTATGGCAGTGCATGCTGGACAATCTCCTCACAGATGAAGAGGAAAAAGATGCCGAGAATAGCATAGACTGGGCATTTGAGCAACGATAAAGTTCTAGTGAAAATGTAAAGAAATAGGAGACTTATACTTAGCACAGTTGAAATTTCAAGGGCACATAATGAGGAAAGAGGGCTTAGAAAATTTACCCCTCACCGGACATATTGAAGGTAATGGTGACAGAGGATAACAGTGCATAATATACCTAATGAGTTTGTGTAAATGGTCAGCAGAACAATGTTTAGAAGAGATAGCAAAAAGACAAAATTTACTAAGTGCTAAAAAGAAGAGGAAATTATGGAGAGCCATGATCGCCAACGACCTGAAGGGACATGGCACATAGAAAAAGAAGAATTGATACGAATCATTTCTAGTCATCAAGTTTTGCAGACCATATAAATAATTTTTTACTAATGTTCACCCAGTACAAGGCCCCAAAGCCACTCAAGGTAGAGAGTTACCGTGTGGAGTTATATTAGCATAGGGAGGGACAAACATTAAGAGTGTAGTGCTGAAGTAGGCATTAGAAGAAACCGGAAACCCAATCCTAAGCAGGAAACCTCTACGTACGAACTGCACAACAGGTGAATTTATATACTCCTATTAGTAGAGGAGAGAAAAAATAAAATGGAGTAGATAGGGAATAAAATTTCTGAGTTCAAGCACAGACATTATGAGCAGAGCTGAAGCAGACTTTAGGAGGAATTGGAAACCCAATCCTTAGATAAATCTCTACCCTTGTTCAAAAGACAAGCGAGAAGTGTGAACCAGATGATAGGCGAATGTCTTTCGATTCAGAGTTGCCATTTTCTTAGATTGGCTGCCAACCAAAGCCCAAGAGATCCCATAGCTAAGAAGAGATTCACGCCTTCCCCAAGCCCCTTTATGAGAAATGACCTGCCTCTGTCAGCATTTTAACTTGGTCAGCAGATTCCTTTAATTTAATAACTTACTGAGGTGCAAGGGGTTGCCGAGAGTGAAAGAAGATGAGAGAACTTTAGTGAGCAGAAAGGACAATAAAAGAGCAGGATTTAAAAAGACAGAAGATACCGATTGATATTGCATTTAAATTTTTGAAGATCATAGTTGATAGGAAAAAAGCAAGAAGCAGGAAGAGAGTTCCACAGGGAAGAAGTACGAGAAATTAAACAATTAGAAAGGAACTTACGGTTACATCTAGCTAGTTCATCAGTAAAACAGTAAAACCTAGATGCCTACAGTTAAATTCATAAGAACGTGTCTAATGCTTTAATATGTGTCTGGTTTAGATATAGAACAATAGTTTGGACTGTCATTAAGAGAGCATGCTGGAAAGTTATTGGCTTCGCCCACTTTACCTAACGACCAAACATCAGATTTAAAAACAAAATCTACTTTTGGTCGAGAGGTTTTCAGCATACCCACGTAATTTTTATGTTTTATTTTATTTTATTTGCTTAAAGACTTGTCTTGATTAGAACTGATCGAACAAGTTCTTTGTCAGAAATAAACTTTTCCTACGAAGAAACAACCTTTTAATGAGCGGTGTGATTTTTTTTGTTTTTCTGTTTGTAACTTCTCTAAAAAACGAAAAAAAAATCAGGTATTTAAAATTAACAAGTGAATTCTGCCCTCATTCGAAGATCGGACCTAGAGCAAAGCAGGCAAGTAACATACGCTTGTGTTTTGCCGTTTAAATAGCATGATAAAATTAAAATGCAAATAATAAGATAGGTAGAATACGCAGACGCTGCACTAATCCCACCCATAAGACCAACATTTGGATGCTAGTCAGTGTGCAGAGATACTACACTAATCTCAGGCATAAGACCGACACATGGATGCACTTATTCTATGCTAGTCCTAGTATTTATTCACCTACCCACTCTTGATTACTTTACGGCTTATCAACCCTTTGTTGGTTATTTAAAGCCGAAACATATTTTGGATTATAAGAATAATTCTATGTTTTATGACTGAATTAACAGTTTTGTTTTAGAATAACAATGATTTTTCTAGATACATGTTCTACTATTTAATCCATAGTCGGGGGTAGGGGATGGCTTCATACCTTCCCCAAAGGCATTTGTACATAAGTGAATGTAACAAACCCGACTGAAATTCGAATTCTGCTCTTCAATTTCTCATTAGCAGCTACTATTTAAAAACATAACTCAAGTTTTAGGTCAATATTTTGATTTTGCTACATCTTATGATGTTAAATAAACGTACCGAATCGCAAAAGTTGATAGGTTTGGCTATTGTCCGGTTCATACCACCCTTACATCCATCTAACCACAAAGGCAGGTTTGGTTCTTGGTATTATTTTTAATCTGGGAGCCCACATGCGTTAAAAAATTGCCCAGTCCTCTCGACTGTGTCAGTCTGGTTTCTTCAGCCATACCTCTCTGATAATCGCCACGAGGGAAGTTCTGCAGCAGTTATGGAAGCCCTGGGACTAGTTCCACATCAGTGAAGGCTGCGAGCTGACTTAAGACAGAAACACAACACTGATTTCTTGCATCGGAATATAGAAACACGACAGAAAGTATATTTTAATCTCAGTCAGTTAGCCGGGCATATGCTAGTTGATTCTTTACTTATCTACACCTCACCAGCACTACCCACAGTGGCTGGTATAATGCATGGTTAGTTTCATACGGGGTGCCCATATGTGTACATATGTGCCAAAAGCAAAAACTGTCCAGTCCTCGCGACCATTGTCAGCAAACATCAGAATACCCCAATCCTTCCCCTTTGGCACAGAACATGAGAGCGATACAATCTTGAACTTACGTTCCACACGATGTTTTGCTATGAACTGAACAGTCACTGTGTTGAGGTCCATACAGAAGTATGAAGCACACAATAAACACTAGGATAGCTTGAGTGTTAAATCTGTACACTAGTGCAAGCTGCATACTGTATACTATAGTGGTGTGTGACTTCGGGTTTAAAATGAACAGTTGGGTTACCCATGGCAATAAGTTTTAATGGGGGCAGATAATGATCTGAGACAAGGGTTACATACAGATGAGCGTTTAGACATCTCTGAATGAGTTGATTTGAGAAAAGCGTTGCATACAGGTGATAGTTTAGACAGCTTTGAATGAGTTGATCTGAGACAAGGGTTGCATACTGATGATAGTTTAGACAGCTTTGAATGAGTTGGTCTGAGACAAGGGTTGCATACAGATAATAGTTTAGACAGCTTTGAATGAGTTGATCTGAGACAAGGGTTGCATACAGATGATAGTTTAGACAGCTTTGAATGAGTTGATCTTGGAAAGGGGTTACATACAGATGATAGTTTAGACATCTCTGAATGAGCTGATTTGAGAAAAGCGTTGCATACAGGTGATAGTTTGGACAGCTTTGAATGAGTTGATCTGAGAAATTGTTGCCTACAGATGATAGTTTAGATATCTCGGAATGAGTCGGATGCCATGCATGACAGCCATATGAAAGTCTAGATCTGACGAGACTATTTAAGAACATAACTCGTGTTTTAGATTTTTTTTTTTGCTACATCTTATGGTGTTGAATAAAAGTATCCGAATCGCAAAAGTTGATAGGTTTGTCTATTGTCCGGTTCATACCCCTCCCTAATCTTTTGAACTGGATTATTTTCTGTTTAGGATTGGGCTCACAGTTCTTTCTAAAGTCTACTTCATCTCTATACTGTTAATGTTTCTGTCTAAACTTTGAAATTTTATTTGATATTTTTTCCTTCAATAGCAGTAGATAGGTTCGCTTATTGTACGGTTCACACTCCTCCCCAGATACTTTAACAGGATTAGAGGTTTACGCCATGTTTCTTGTTCAGGATTTGTTTTTTCTGGTTGCTTCTAAAGTCTTCTTTTTCTCTTTCACACACAGTAGTCCTTTGAGTCTTAGTGGCATTATCGCTTTGCTTGGGGTGAATCGATTAAAAAAAATACTCTTCTGTGTTCAAGTTCCTTATCTCCTGTAATAAATTTGTTATAACTCATCTAAACACTGAAGTATTTCAAGTGTTTAGAATTTATCAAGTCCAATTTTTGTGATGGATTCAGGCTAGGTGTCATCATTATCTATTCCATTTACAGATAATATTTTCCCCTACTCTATTCAGTGTTAACTCTGATACTATTGGAACGAATAAAAAAAAACTGGCTATAGCAAATATGCCCGCTAGGTTGCTGACAGGCTTGGAATATATTTAGCCTCTGATAATATTTTTTTTATTTCTTCCGGATCTGGGGCGTGGCATCAACAAACGATAAAACAAAAGAATAATAATATATTTTGAAAATTGTCTTTTGTTATGTTCATGACAGTTATGATGTTCTTTTCACGAAACGTACACAAATTCTCATCCTTATGTGCTACGCTCCTTCAGGACCAAAGAAATCATAGTACTCCAGTTTTATTCTTTTTAATATCTGAAAACTGAATTGCCATAATTGTCCATAGGAAATATAGTGGAATAATTTCCTATTGCATTTTTCATTGTTTTGTATTCAGAATTGTCCTTCTTGAGTGATTTACAACCAAAGCTAGGGAACCGAGTCTGCCCTGTTATTTAATTGATAACTAGACGGAGAAGAGTCAATTAATACGAAGTGAATTGACTCATCCGGAATTTGAACTACGTTTGCCGATTTAAATTTATAAATATGAATGCTAATGCTAGATAAGATACAATTTGCGACGTGCATGGTTATGGCATCAAAAATGGAATTGTTAAGCAGAGTTCATATTCTGGCTGAGGCTGTTTCTATTTTTTTTCTCACTAATGCTCTAGGAAAAGACACAAATTAATTTCTTCTTTCCTTACCATATATGGGTTAAATAGTAGGACATACTAATCACTTTAGCATTGGTAGGGAAACCAGTCCAGAAGAAGGTCAGTTCCAAATTAAAAAAAAAAATTATTACAACTTGGAGATTGTTCAACTCCATCAGGTTATCCTGCCCTCAAAACATCCGTTCCTTTAAAGCATGTGGTGCTCCATCAATCATTACAAAAGGTTACGGCAATGGTCCCTAAACGGCGTGCGCGCCTCATAGCTGCGGTGGAAGAGGATAGCAGGTGAGGCAGAATGATTGAAAGACAATCAAAGATTTAGAAACAGTTTTTAAAAATTGATATGCTAAAAATAAACATGATTTCAAAATTTAAGATATTATTATGGATTACTTATAATCGACCGATTTTATCATTGTGATATTTTTGCATGATATCAAGTATTAAGAATATAGTAACTAGTGTCCGCAAATTGGAGGAGAGAGTTATCAATGATAATGTTCTGACTTCGAATCTACGGTTATCTCCCTTTAACCCTCTCTTTTTTTTACCCCGTTAAGTGCTGTTACTTAACAGATTGAATGTGCCTTGGTATTTCCACATGTAAACTTATGTAACTACCCATCACAATGTTTCTGTTTCTAAGTACTTTATTTAGCTTTTGGAATGCAGCTTTCGCTAATCCAATGCCTGTTCGGATTTCGGTATCGCAATTTTCATCCTGTGTTAAAAAATCTTCCCAGATATTTAAACTTCTGGACTTGTTTGATGTTGATATCTCCAATTGGCAGTTCGCATCATGGGCTTCTTCTCTTGCTACTTTACGTCCTCTTATAGTTGATGGCTTCTCCTTTTCTCTTATTTTCCTTCGCTGCCTTATCTGGGAGATCCTGTCATTTTTTTCCCCTGTGTCTTCCATCAGCATAGTTTCATATGCATATCGTATATTGTTTGAGAATCCCGTAGACGGAGCGAGGGAGCAACAAAGATGTCTTAAAGAAAATAGACACTTATACTTAGAATCAGAAAGAGACAGCTGAAACTTTGTTGATACATAACGATGTAGAGTTTGACCCTCACAGGGGCATATCGAGGGATAAGGGAAAACTGCGAGCTTGTGTGAATGGATGGCAGAATGGAGGCTTGGCAAAGAGAGAAAAGCTGCTAATGGCCACAAGGGATAGAAAGTTATGGAGGGACATGATCATCTACGTTCTGAAGGGACACGGGACATAGAACTTACCATCAATTGTAAGAAGACAAAATGCATGGTTGCTAGCAAGAGAAAAATCTCAAAATAAAAGTTAATTTAATTATTTTTCTCTATGAAGTCGTTATTTATAATAACAATTATATTGATGATAAAATTTGATTTTTATGAATAATGTGTTTTGGACCTTTTGGATTTGAAAAAATATGCTGGATTTTAGTTTAGTTTGAGTTGATTTGGGCAAAATTCGTACTGCTTGTATATTATGAGGCCCGAAAACGAGTAAATTAGAGGTATTTAACACTTATGCTGCTGTGGACGTACTTTATGAAAGCTTTATAATTTTATAAAACTTATGTTGCCTGCTGTCGACGTATATATACGTTTTAAAGATGTACTTATACGTCTTTACGAAACCTATTGCCTGCTGTTGACGTATATATATATATATATATATGAACGTGTGTATATATATATATATATATATATAAAAACGTGTGTATATATATATATATATATATATATATATATATATATATATATATATATATATATACACGTCTTTCAGACGTACTTATACGTCGACGTATATATACGTTTTAAAACTGTTAAATGTCGGTTTTTAGCATTTATGTTATAAACTAAATAGCGCTTAGTGTTATTTCCGAAACATACGACCTATTTTGTGACGTGTTTTTATTACATCGTATATTGGTGGTGTCGTTTAACTTGGTCTTTATTGCAGAGTATCCAACCGAAACCAAAATGGCAGCGCCCATGCGAAATCGCCGTCAATGTCTATAACAGGGCTGGCCAAATTGTTTAATGTCAGAGCCACATGTTCAGATGTTTGAGAGCTGCAAGATATCAACAAAATTTACACACGTTTTTGTTACGTACACCTTTTGTTACAATTTTTTATATAAATATTAAGAAATGTATGTATGCAATAATATTTATTCATACATGCAGTTTTTTTAAACTGTTAATTTGTATTGGTTTCAGTAATCAGAAAGTACACATATATATACTGTACCAATTTTTTTCAAAATCTTGACTGATAATTGTTTTAAATATATTGAGCATATTTAATGCGGGTACTACTAAGAAAAATCTACGAATTTGCATTTAAGTAATATAAAATTAGACTGCCAAACATAGCACTAAAAAGGAAAAAATATTTTGAATGATATTTATTTGTCTTAGTAAATATCTGGTCAAATTATGGAGGAAAATATATAACAGAAAAAGCAAACCAATAACATTAGAGATATTTGAATGAGATACCACCTTACAAAATTAGTCTTATGACAAACAGACAATGCTACAAATATTTTTTAATCCCTCTGCCCCACCATTTCTTTCCTCAGTACTAAAGAACAATGTCTCGCTCAGATCTAGTATTAATATTAGGATATCATTTCTTAAATATTTTTACTAACCATGAACATTAAACTTACGTTTAAATCCAATGGAGTATCAATTCATACCCAGTAAATAATTACAGTGTAACCCGGATATAAGAGAGTTGTCGGGACCGGATAATAAGTCTCTTATATCCGGGTTTGGTCTATTATACAGTGTAACCCGGATATAAGAAAAACCCGGATATAAGAGATATTTTCTCTGGTCCCAAATTAGAGCCTGTGCTAATAAAACAAAATAGACCAAACCCGGATATAAGAGACTTATTTGCCGGTCCCGACAACTCTCTTATATCCGGGTTACACTGTATATACATTAACACAGGCTCTAATTTGGGACCAGAGAAAATCTCTCTTATATCAGAGTTTCTCTTATATCAGGGTCTCTTATATCCGGGTTACACTGTATAAAGCTTGAAATTTTTCTTATTTACCTTTTATATTAACTATGATGAAAAAAAAAAGAAAAAAAAAAGAAACTCAGCCAACGTATTTCCATGAGCAGCATATTCAAGTTCAAAAAGCCGCATGTGGCTTGGGAGCCGCGGTTTGGTCACCCCTGCTTTATAATAAAGTCATTTCTTTCCAGTAAATCGAAATTTCTTATTTTTCCAAAATGGACCAGCGCAGCTAGGTAACAATGTTATAACAATGCAACAGTGAAAATGTTAATTGGGATTTTAAGTCTAAATTTAAAATTATCCCTTATATTTTATTATAACGATGATGTTTCATGTGATATTGGTCATATACAAAAATGTTTACATTTGCGCACATTAACATTAAACACGGCCATGTATCATATTTGAGTGGGATAAGTGCAAACTATATTTTCATGGATGATACTGATTGTAAGATGAAATGATTCTTTCGCTATGTTGATATTTGTGCTCTGAATATTTTAAATATTTCTTTTCACCAATTCACCCCAATGCTACTTAGACGCAAGGGGTTACTGGGAGTGACAGGTAATGAAAAACTTTAGAAAGAAGAAACCGGAAACCCGATCCTAAACAGGAAACAAAGATAAACCTCTACTCCCGTTTAAAATACTGGGGAGGAGTGTGAACTGGACGATATCTACTCCTATTGATGAAAAATAAATAAATTAATAGTAAATAACGTTAGAAGTATAGAGGTGAATTAGACTTTAGAAGTAACTGGAAACCCAATCTTAAACAGCAAACAATGAATAAATCTCTATTCCCGTTCAAAAGACCGGGGAAAAGTATGAACGAGAAAGAATATTTTGTCTTAATTTGTTAATAAATGATTTTTTCTTGAAGGTTAGAAACAATTCTTTGACTTTAAGTTTTTCTTCTTCACCATTTATCAAGACATTTTAATCTTGAATTTCACTAATATAGAATCTGAAAATCCGTCAATTTTGATTGTTCAGGATCATCAGAATTGTCTATTTTATAATAAATATGAAAATATTTATTATAAAATAGGGGTGTGGTTGGAGTGATATCGTACATGATAGAGGAAATGGAATCGGTGCGTAGGGTTCAAATTTCCTCTGAGTCAATTTTGGTTCACTTCACATTAATACCCTTAGGGAGGGTATGAATATATTTCTTATTCCCCTCTCCGCGGTTATGGGTAAAACAGTAGAACAGACTGAGTTCTCAAGCAGTGATGTGCAGAGGTCTGGTGATGTTTGGTGATACCCGGGGCCAACTCCTTGATTGTATGTCCCTAAGATTCAAGTAGGGGTGGGGTCTATAGGGCCTAATACTGAGAAATGTGAGAAAAGAAGACATTTAAAATATGTAAGAACAGATGAAACGTGAAATAAACACTTTATTCAAATTAAATATAAACTAATTTTTTATTTCACTCTTTGATTGGATGCCCTCTCGATATAGATGCCCGGGGGCCACGCACCCTCTGCCTCACTCATTCTGCACGCTACTGTTCTCAAGAGAAGGACAATACTGAATTCAAAACCTCGGAGAAATAAAATGGAAATCACTCTATTATCTTTCCCAAGAACAATCATGGCAGTGCACATTGCTAACATCGGAATTATTATTATTATTATTATTATTTTATTTCCTTTGATTTCTAATGTATACCCATTTCTTTCCGGATCCCAACGAGAGACCTAAGGTTAGAAATGGCATCATGACATTTTCCCTGAGCATATATTGAGGAAAAAATCAAACCCTAAGATCACATATATTTTACATAGATTCAGCCCTTCGTATGGTGTTGGCTATACTTGTGAGTAGAATTTTTTGTATTTCTTTAAGGCTTGGGCTACCAGGAATCCCTTCAATGAGTCTATCGGAACCTTTTCCAATCAATCCGGGGGCTCCAACTAAAACTTGAATTGTTGATGTTCTCATGTGCTACATTTAGAGATTTCTATTTCAAAGTCCTTGTATTTGGATAGTTTTTCAAAAACACATTACCATCTACAGGGACTGCCATGTCAATAAGAAGGCACATTTTGTTTTTGTGGTCTCTGATCACGATGCCTGGGCGATTAGCGTTGAATGTTCTGTCTGTGTGTCTTGTAAAGTCCCATAAAATCTTTACAGGTCCTATCTCCGTAACCGGGTCTGGGTGGTATTCATGCAAATTTCTTGCAGTTTCCTTTCCGTAAAAGTTGCATATTCCAATGCAGATATTGGCCCATTCTGTCATGCTGGGTTTTATATTCAGCGGGTGCCAATACCATGCAACCCGATACAAGATGGTCAACTGTTTCTGGATATTTATCACAGAATTTGCATTTTGGGCTAATACAATTTTTCTGTATGAGTGCTTCGTAATTTCTAGTTAGCAGGCATTGGTTTCTGTGCAGCAAGAATAAAACTTTCGATTTCATCTTTTAACCCTGCACTATGTAGCCACCGATGGGTACGGGGTTTGTCTCCATCAGCTTTTTTGGTACGGGCAGCGTATTGACCGTGAAGAGAATTATCTTGCCATCGTTTCTGTATCTGGTCCTTTGCATTTGGCTTTGCTTTCTTTTATAAGGTTTTTGCAGCCGCAATAGGTGTATTATGTTTTACTTGCATTTCTTCACCCACTTAAAATTCCATTTTGATCTTGACTTCCTTTATTACTGAATATAGTTTCTTTTTTCTTTCATGTTCTTTGACACAGATCATTATCCAGTCTTCTGTAGTTCTCAGGTATCTTTGAAGGCCGATTTTTGTAGTCTTGTAAGACAGTTCTAATTGAACTAATCCCTGCTTCTTTCGGACCTGGGCACATACAGATGATCAACACCAGTCTTGGGATGATGCATGCTTTGGCAGCCATTCGCTTAATGTTAGCTATGATCTAGTTAAGAATGTTGAAACTGTATTGCACCACAAGTACAGCCAAGATATTTATGGCTGATATTCTGTTTTTTGAACTCATTCAATACCAGACGCACATGTCTGTAGTATTCTTTTTTTACTTTTTCCTTCTTTTGGGTATGTTGTATTCGATTTCTTTTGCTAATTCCTAGGTACCTGTAGGCTTCTTCTTGTTCCCGTTCCCTATTATTATTATTATTATTATTATTTATATATTTATTTAAGAAGTGCTTGATGTTTACTCATTTATATAGATTTTGAAAATGGGTTGTATACACTGTATTTTTCGCCATATAAGGCAAAGTAAAAAAATGGTAGTATTAACAGTAGGATTAACGGTACTACAGTAACACTTAAACATTCCCGCGTGTAACATTGATCTCTTAATGACTCCGGAATTAAATATAAATGATTAAATTATGATTACAAATCAAAATAAACAGCGGAGCTAGACTAACACCTCAACACTCCTGTTTGAGACTCATCCTTTGATGACCCCGGAATTAAATATATATGATTATAAATGACTCAATTATGATAATCAAATTAAAATTATGGTAAAGTACCTAAAAAAAGCAGACATGAGGAGGTGAAGTTGGAGGGTGCAACTCCCCAGTCAACAATTATTTTTTGGATTTGGGCTACAAATAGTAAGAATGAATCTTAGCCCTGTCTGAATTAACACAGGCGATCAATGTTTGGTAACTTTTTGTTAGCATCACAACTTAATCATGGCTCTTCACAACTTCCTTTGTACCTCTTTGTCCGGCTTGTCTTTTTGATATCTCTCCTAATCCAACCTGGCTATTCCTAAATGTCCACGCCTGTGCTAGATGGCTGCCGATCCCAAGAAAGGATTTATCCACCCCTTGACAGATTTTGTTTTTAATGCTGTTGGGTGTTTAGCTACCCTCCTTAAAAATAAAAGCCAGGAATCGGTTTAGTTGCCGATAACCTGATCGTGCAGCAGGTAGTACTGGGTTACAGTAGTATAAATAGACTGACTTAATATAAAACACACATACACACACACACACCCATATATTAAATAAGGCGTATTTAATTGAAATTTAGATTAAATCCGACAAAATGATTAAATAAGGAATAAGTAGGATTAGCCTTATCAGTAATGTTTCACTATTTATTTATGTGTTTAAATGGGCCCTAATTGAGCTATGGTCTGGGAGATGTAACATGGGTTTTCTTGATGAAGCACACAAAGACACCTAACAAAATCCGCCTGCAACATGCTTGTGGAAAATACGACCATAATAGTCTCATCCGCATGTAAAACAATCGGTTAAAAATAATAGAAGCATTAATAATAGAAAGAGAAAAAGCAGTCACTCAACAATATCAACTACGAATATGGCCACAACGTGATGATCGTGTTTATAAAAAAAATCCCATCATTATAGACATACGTATTTAAAAATCTATATATTCAGATAAAAAACAAAAACATTCTTGTTCATGGTTAACAGAATAGACGAAAGTGCACGGATAAATAGAAAATTTAAACAGTTTTTACATACTTTATATCCAGAAAAGCTTAATCGGAGTATTTTTTCAGTCACCATTAATGAAATTTTCATACATACATATATATATATATATATACAGTGTAACCCGGATATAAGAGAGTTGTCGGGACCGGAGAAGAAGTCTCTTATATCCGGGTTTATCTTATATCCGGGTTTGGTCTATTTTGTTTAGGTAAGTATGGCTCTAATTTGGGACCAGAGAAAATCTCTCTTATATCCAGGTTTCTCTTATATCCGGGTCTCTTATATCCGGGTCACACTGTGTGTGTATATATATATATATATATATTTTAGGAAATGGATTAAATCCGACATATGTGTGTGTGTGTGTATATATATATATATATATATATATATATATATATATATATATATACACATCAGTCACATTTAATGAAACATATATATATATATATATATATATATATATATATATATATATATATATATATATATATATGTTTGCTGTTTTTATATATATATATATATGTTTATATATATATATATATATATATGTTTGCTGTTTTTCCTACTTTATATATATATATATATATATATATATATATATATATATAAAGTAGGAAAAACAGCAAACGCTTTTGCTTGTAATGTGGATTTAAAAAAAAATATTATGCTTTATTTTCCATAATTTTGCTCTACGGGTTTCCGTTCTCGCGACTTTTATCAGGCAAAGAGTGGATATTTCCACATATAAATAAAAGGAATTAATTTTTTTCTTATGTTTTTCCATATTAAATATTCTCGATGTTAGACATTCTCTTTTTTGTGTGTTAGTGAACCAAATGTCTTCCTTGAACTGGCAGTGAAAAAGTTCTGCGTGAAGGGTAATAAAACAATTAAGATTGGTCTGAGAAAGGGTGAGAAAGATATCTGTATTCTTATCTTTTAATGGCCCCTGTGTGTTCCATTTTTTTGTGTTTTTGTCAGCATGCCTTTATATATATATATATATATATATATATATATATATATATATATATATATGTTTGTGTGTGTGTGTGTACTAGGAAATGGATTCAATCCGACACACACACACACACACACACACACACACACACACACACACATATATATATTAGGAAATTCGGCATCTTATATATATAAATATATCTACCGGCCTGAATATTCGAGTAATTTTGTTGGAAAACAGTCCAAATAATCTAAATAATGCAAGTAATCATAATACCTCATATCTGAGATATAGACAGATATTAAGGGTCTACTTCTCGCACATTCGACCAACCATTGAAGAAATCGCGAAAAACAAAAAAAAAACAAAAAAAACAACACCAGGCACAGGTTTCATACGTTAAGCTGCACAAATAGTTGAATAGAAACATTGAAATAAAGTTAGTTCATATTTTGTGTGTGTGTGTGTGTGTGTGTGTGTGTTTTTAATCTATGGTTTTATTTCGTAACATTTAAATAAATGTATACCTTTTAAAAATTTTGCTAAGTGTGCCGTGGTATTTTCATTTGCTCCCAGGTGACACACATCGGAGCAATTTGCTTAAAAAGATTGAGAAACACTGGGTTTGCAGAATAGGGATTAGGAGAAATAGCGAAAAGACAACATTTACTGAAAATTTACTGAAAGTCATGATCTCCTATGTCCTGAAGGGACACAGTAAATAGAAGAAGGACCTATTATATCTGGTCGACTGCAGTCGAGAGTCGCTGTTAACGCCATGATTTTTTTCGATGGCTATGAATGTACCTCATCAGACGTGAACTATAAAAGTTGTTCTATGTTCTAACTATATAGTAAGAATAGTTAGAATGTAAGTAATGTAAATAGCAATAATTGGGTTTAAGTAAACAATTCTACTTTCTCCGTTGACAAAGAAACGCGGACACAGGTTATTGAAACAACGTCCATGCCTTTTCAAATCCAGTACATTAACCATTGAGCTTTCACTAGAAATCTGGTGCAGTGAACTTATAAACAAGATTATTTTGGGGAAAGTAAAATCCTTTGATTTTTATCATTTAAACTCTGGACTAAAACTAAAAATGTTGGTTGTCTTTGATGAGTGAAGAACAAATGTTGCATGAGAGAAAAAAGTTTTTCATAATTCATCGTTTTTAATCTGTTTTTAAAAAGAAACTCAACAAAATACTTTGCCGTTTTCAAATTAATTTCTTTCATTTTTATTACTTAATGTTTCTTTATTTTCCGAAAATTTCTTTCTTTCTTTCTTATTTAGTCGCCTCCATTCTTTTTCGTTTCTCGTCTGCTTTTTTCTTTTTGTTTGTCTCTTGCACACGTTTTCGTTTTTTGTCTGTAATGTTTAATTCACGAATTTTTCTTTTGTTTTCTTTCTTTCTTTCTTTCTTTCTTTCTTTCTTTCTTTCTTTCTTTCTTTCTTCGTATCTTGCGCACGTCTTCGTTTTTTATCTATAATATTTAATTCACGCTTTTTTAAATTTCTTTTAATCTTTCTTGCACACATTTTCCTTTTTGTCTTTCATTTATGACTTTTCCTTTCTTTCTTTCTTTCTTTCTATCTTTGTCTTTTGTACACGTCTTCGTTTTTTGTCTGTAATATTTAATTTATGAATTTTTCTTTCTCTTTTACTTTTTTCTTTCTTTCTTTTTCTCTGGCACACGTTTTCGTTTTTTGTCTATAATATTTCTTTTATGAATTTTTCTTTTTTTCTTTTTTTTTTCTTTCTTTCTGTCTCTCGCACTATAGTTTTTCTTCACTTGACGAAATCTTTCTTTCTCATTTTGTCTCTTCCACACGTTTTCTGCACATTCTTGCTTTCTCTCTCTTTCACTTTTATCTGGTGCATTCCTTCACTCTCTCTCTTTTCTCCCTTCCTCTGCCTAATCTACATTACCATATCTTTTTCATCAAGCACACCTGCTATATATAGAAGAGGATCGTGAAAAGTTTTCGGCCCGACCCGCTTCCCAAAATCTGGCCAAATGACTAAGAATTAGAATTTTATTCATTATTATTTTAAAAGGCTTCTAGGTTGGGCCAGGGACCCTTCAGTATCCTATTGTATTAGGATTTTAAGTGCTTTTTCAGGGTATAGGTGATCATGGCTCTCTACAACTTCCTATCGCACGTAGCTCTAAACAGTGTTTTTTTTTTTTTACTATCCCTCTCAGTCCATGTTCTGTTATCCATTTTACATAAGCACATTTGATATGTTATTCGCTGTTTCCCCTTTGCTTTCAATATCTCCTGTGAGTGTTAAATTCTCTAAGCTCTCTTTCCTCATTATGTATCTCAGAGATATCAACTATCTTTTTCTGGTTCTGTAAATGTGTCCTTTTTGTATCTACTTTTCTTAAAGCTTTCTAATTACTCACATGTTCTGTATATGGTATTCTCAGCATCCTTCTGTAGAACCACATCTCTATTGCCTCAAGTATTTCTCTTTTGGCAACAAGAGAGATATGATTGTTGATCGACATGTTAGAAATTTTAGATGGATTTTTATCTGAAATTTTCATTGTATAATGTCCATTCTATCTATCTATCTATCTATCTATCTATCTATCTATCTATCTATCTATCTATCTATCTATCTTTACTCACGTAGCGCTATTACACTTTTTCTTTGACAAATTAGAAAGCCTTGCCCTCTCCCGCTCCTTTCTATTTTTCATTGTCAATTCTCTCTCTTCTTTTGTTCGTTCTTCCATGTTTTTTTTTTTAATCCTTATAAACATTCTCATCTCTCTCTATGTAATCTTTATTTTTACTCTCTAACCCCTCTATACTATTTTAGTTTCTTTCCGCGTTTCTATGTCTATAATTCAGTTCTCTCGTTAAATTTAAACCGGTTAGAACCATCAACAGTCCAAATTAACATTTGATATGAAATCTTTATTGAATAACATTAAAAAAGACAACCCCGTAGCCTTTTAGCATTTAGTGTACTGTGGATTATACATAGGTTGATTATCAGTTCATTTTGTGATCATGAAATTTCTGGGTGAATTTGCGATAATCAGTTTAATTAAAAGTTTAGAAGGCTTCGGTAGCGTCAAGCTAGAAAACATTGCTGAAAGACTGCAAAATTATTTCCATTAGCGAATATCTTCAGTTTTAGTGAAAGCTGTTGGGAAATAAATCGCTAGGAGCATTTATCACAGCTCAGCAAAACAAAATATGATTACTTTGATAATCATTATTAAGCATTGGACTATAATTTATATGAGTCGTTAGGCATTGGACTATAATTTATATGAGTCGTTAGGCATTGGACTATTACGGTTTATTGAAATATATACGACAATATTTTGTAGATCAGACAATTGTAAGTATAAACATTAAACGGATGAATTATTTCCTCGTGTTAATAATTACTCCTTGACATTTTAAACTTTTGCAATATCTGTTTTTGGTTAGTCGTTGAATTCAGTTTAGTGTGAGTCCTTTTTTCATCACTGTAAAAGGGGGTATTAAGACAAAGATGACTTCTGCCCGGATTTATTCAACCTATACAGTGAGACAATTCTGAGAGAATTAGAAGTCCTACCATGATTCATTATTGGTGGCTACAATCTTAACAATATAAGATTTGCAGATGACACAGTGTTGATAGCAGACACAGGAAGAAAACTACAAGAACTCCCACAGAAGGTAGTGAAAGAAAACGAGAAAAATGGACTAAGAATCAATTGCAAGAAGACAGAATGCATGGTTGTTAGTAAAAGGAAGAGCACAGTATGTAAATTACAAACTGAAGGTACCAAAATCAAAAGTATAACAATTTAAATATCTGGGAAGTGTTTTAACAGAGGACAGAAAGAGTGACATTGAAATTTGAAGACAAATTGGGATGCGAAAGATGGCTTCCAAAAGTTAAGCAAAGTATTAAGAAACAGAGGAAATTCGTTAAAAACAAGGAAAAGCGTATTGAATATACGTTCTCCTCTATGGCAGTGTGTACTGTATACTCTCCACACAAATGAAGAAGAGATTTAATGCAACATAAATTTGTTTCTACATAAGGATGCTGAGAATACCATGGATGATGTGAGTAATGACGATGTTTTAGAGAAAATGGGAACAAAGAGGACACTTATACTTAACATCAGAAAGAAACAGTTGAATTTTTTAGGAAACATAATGAGGAAAGGGGGCTCGGAAAATTTGCTACTCACAAGACAGATGGAAGGCATGAGGGATAGAGGAAAACAACGTATAAACTACCTAGCGAGCTTAAGTAAATGTATAGCAGAATAGGGATTAGGAGATATAACAAAAAGACAATATTTATTAAGTGTTACAAAGGACTGGAAGTTGTGGAGAGCCATGATCGCCAACACCCTGAAGGTATACGGCACATAGAAGAAGAAATAGCGATAATTACCTGCAAATTTCACAAATTCTTGCATGCATTTATCCCTAAACATCCATCCAAAATTGATTTAAATTAGGGATAGTGCAATATTTCAAATCGGTATTATTTAGATGGTGTGGAAGACTCGTAAAAACAGGGGAAATGTTTTGGGGAAATAATTTTTTTACATTAACATACTTTAGAACAGAAGTAAATATTTGAATATTTTGAACAAAAGTGGGGTCCATGGGTAAAAAAAAAGTAGAGAACCACTGTTTTAGAATTTTCCATAGGCTTTTAATTTTAAGTAACGTAGTATATTATCTTTTATTAATTTTTAATTTTTTATCGTTATATAACAATTATAACTTTCGTCCGTTCTTTTGTTTTGATTTTATTTGGCATATTCTAACAGGTGTGGTTTTGTAATTTGTTTGGAGTAATTTATTTTGCTTATTTTATTGTTATTTGTTTGTTTATATATTTATTTATTTTTCTATTTTAAGTTACGTAGTAAAAATTTGTTTTCATGTCTGCATTTTGAGATTAGCTCGGATCTTTTATTTAATAATTTATTTTGATCTGGGAAGGTAATGATAGCTATTTTTTCCTCCAAGCAAAGTTTGCAAGTTTTGATAGGTTGTTGAAAAAGATAATATACTACGTTACTTAAAAATCGAAAGCCAAAAATATATAGTGTAACAAATAAATAACAACAAGTATAATAAATTGATCTAAATACATCCAAATATATAAATAAACTAACAACCGATTACGATAAACTAGCCGTTTAGAACAAACAAATAAAGATAATCAACCCAAATAGATAAATTAAAAACTGCTCCGACCAAATAATAGTAAGAACAAACCACAACATCCCACCACAAAATTTAACAAATAAATTTAATCAATGACAAATAAACAAATATATAAGATAAAAAATAAAAATGAAAATAAATAAAAACAAGCAAAACAATTTGACCCAAATAAATAAGCAAACAAGCGACTTCCGGTAAATGACCGCCATAATAGACTACCAACAATAAGCTATATAAAAAAAGATTTTACTACGTTAACAAAAAACACCGATTAAAATAAAAAAAAAATAAATAAATATATAAGATAAAAAATAAAATAAAATTAAAAAAAAAACAAACAAAAAACCAGCAAAATAATTTGACATAAATAAATAAACAAATAAGCGACTTCCGGTAAAAGTAACCGCCAAAATAGACTACACATAATGCACCACTGACCCTTATATATAAATAGCCGAGAAAAATAACAGCACTAGTCGCCTGACGATTGCACTAGCATGAAACAGACTGTCGCCTCTAAGTGCTGACTTCCATGTCCATTTATATATATATATATATATATATATATATATATATATATATATATGATTCCTTAAGTTTTCTTAATTTTTCAATGATGTTCTCTGGCTATTATTTCAACCTTATCCCACGGGGCGTGGTGATTTTCCCTCCATATGCGGTCAGCTATGCCTGATTTTTCTATTTCCCCTCATGTTATGGCTTTACGATGTTCTTGCAGGCTTATCTTAAGGGGGTAACCTGTTTCTCCTTTATATTCCTTACCACAACTACACAGGATGGCGTACACACAGTCCTTAGTTATGTTCTTCTCTATGGGGGGTTCTTACTCAGAAGAGGTGTCTGCGAAATGTTGAACCACTTTTGAAGGTCGTCCTGATGTTATATGGACCACAGATCTTTTGTATTTTTTTCTGATAATCCCTTCATATAGGGTAGGCAGACCGAAGCTGTTTTCTGGGTGTTGTTATCTTCTTGTATCCTTTTATCCCAGTTTGTCGGAGCTGCTGTCATGTACTCAGGGTAGTTGTTACGTTGTAAGGTACTGCTTATACTGACCGTTCCTTGTTCATATGTCTCTCGGTTACCACTTATGACTTGTTAGCAGCAGACGATCCTTTTCTTTACATTGTATGAGTGGTAGTAGTTGAAGTTGAAACGCCCTTGTCCGAAAAATAATCTAATAAGAGTTGGATAAAACAGAAAATACAATCTGATATCTCCTATAGGCTCGAGGTCTTCTTCGAGAGAATTACCGACGAAGAAGACCGAAAGAGGATCCATCAAGACCTGGATAAATCATTCAGACATGAATTCGATGCAGTCAAGGCCCGCCAAGTACAAAAAGATTAGAAGGTGACACACAAGGCCTATCACCCACCAGTGACGGCAGTAATCAACATCAGTCAACACCAGCTGAGTGCCTCTGAGGAGTCAGTACTAAACAAGGGTCTTAACTTCGCCACAACCATCAGGCGGTATCATACTTGGACATCGTTGCGCGAATCGAGGGTGGACCAACAAGTCTGTAACCTGACAAAGTTATATTAGGGGACATTTTGACGGAAATTTTCATCCAATTATGATTTCATTCAATTAATGATTTAAGAAAGAGATGGAGAAACGTCGAAAACGTAATCCTAAGCTGAAAACAAAGGATAAACCTCTACTCATGTTCTAAACATCGGGGAGAAATGTGAACCGGATGATTATGCTGAAAAATTAATGTTTTGCATGAAACAAATACTTTTTTTCATACCACGGACTTAATAATGTGAAAACGCAGGTACTTTGTTTGAGAGTTACGACACTGGGTGTCGTGAGCAAATTAAAAACACCAACTGCAACAACAAAAACAGCATTATGCTGATGACACAACTATTTACTCCTGTCTTAATAGTAAGTTTGATCAGTTCGATAAAATCACATTGGCAGCTGATCCTAAAAAATGACCTACAATCTGTTGTTAACTGGGGCAAGGAATGGCTTGTTAATTTTAACGTCCCTAAAACGAAACTGCTCTCTATTAATTGCCTGAGAGGACCATTTCTGCCTATCAAAGGCATGGCTGATGCTAACCTTCAGGAGAGAGACTCATTGCGACTTCTCGGGTTAACGTTTTCCACTGACATGAAGTGGAAAGATTATATTGAATTAATTGAAAGGCCTGCTGCTTGGGAAGTTGGTTCACTGTGACAATTTTTCTATCTTACAGATTTATAAAACTATCATTCGTCCATGCTTCGAATATTGCTTCCACATCTGGTCTGGCGTTCCTGCTATATATTTAGAGATCCTTAATAAAAAAAATACAAACAAAAACAACCTGCAATGTTATTGCTGCTGTTATGGTCCAAGGTTAGGACCAAGGAAGAACAACACGAACACAAGAGTAAAAATAACAAAGATATATTACACAGAATAATAATACGAGAGTCATTCAATAAATAAGATGAATTTTTCGGTATAAGGACTTCTAATACAGATAGAATCTTACTCTTTTTTAATTTCTTTTTTGTTTTACTTCTTTTTCACATGGATTTAATTTCTTTTGCAGATTAAAAAAACCTTGAGAGTTTTGGCGATTAACAAAGATGGCCGACCAAGAAGCATGCTCCAGGATTGAACAGCGGTCAGTTATCAAGTTTTTGGTTGCTGAAGGGTGCAAACCAGTTGAAATTCATAGGAGAATGTCAACTGTGTATGGTGCCACATGTTTCAGCCCAAAAAATGTCTACAAGTGGGCTAAATTGTTTAAAGAAGGACGGAACAGTGTTGAGGATGAAGACAGGCCTGATAGGCCTACAGAAGTGAGGTCTCCTGAAGTGATCGAATCAGTCAATGACCTCATTCAGTCTGACAGTGCCAACTACTGTGAACTGCTGAGGCAGGTCAAGAAAGACATAAAGAACAAACGCAGGGTTCATCAGTCAGAAGGAGTCATCTTGCATCATGACAACGCAAGGCCTCACACAGCAGCCCAAACGGTGCAGACCATCAACGAACTGGGCTGGGAACTGCTCCCTCATCCTCATTACAGCCCAGACCTTGCCCCTTCAGACTTTCACCTGTTTGGTCCCTTGAAAGCGTTCACGAGAGGCACGAAGTTTAAAAGTGACGATGAAGTCAAAAGTGTTGTGAGCGATTGGCTGAGACACCAGCCCAAAGATTTTTACGCTGACGGAAGCTTGTGCACAGATGGGAAAAGTGTGTGACAGTGCTGGGAGACAACGTTGAAAAGAAAAGTAAGCTTCTATCTGTATTAGAAGTCCTTATACCAAAAAATTCATCTTATTTATTGAATGACCCTCGTACAAGATGTGGAAAGTGTTAGTATCACTGTCAGTCTGGTTTGGAGTGAACTACTATTGGCTCGACACGATTCCGTCTCGATATTTAACAACCCTCCCACGTGGGTCAAATGTGGCACAAGGCCGGTTTAATGTGGGCTCCCCGAGCCCGTAGGCTCGGCCAAAAATATGCCGATTTAGAACCCGTAAAATCGGGTTCAGGGACTGTCTACCTCCCCGGACGAAACTTTGCCCTTCGGCAAAGCCTCGTCCGGGTTCCTCTCTGCCAAAGCAGAGAGTTTGACAGGAGTCGGAAACAGTCAGAGACTGCTCACGACTCGATTCCGTCTCGATATTTAACAACCCTCCCACGTGGGTCGAATGTGGCACAAGGCCGGTTTAATGTGGTCTTACCGAGCCCGTAGGCTCGGCCAAAAATATGCCCATTAGAATCCGTATAACCGGGTTCAGGGACTGTCTACCTCCCCGGACGAAACCTTGCCCTGCGGCAAGGCCTCGTCCGAGTTCCTCTCTGCCAAAGCAGAGAGTTTGACAGTAGTCGGAAACAGTTAGAGACTCGATTCCGTCTCGATATTTAACAACCCTCCCACGTGGGTCGAATGTGGCACAAGGCCGGTTTAATGTGGGCTTACCAAGCCCGTAGCCTCGGCCAAAAATATGCCCATTAGAATCCGTATAACCGGGTTCAGGGACTGTCTACCTCCCCGGACGAAACCTTGCCCTGCGGCAAGGCCTCGTCCGAGTTCCTCTCTGCCAAAGCAGAGAGTTTGACAATAGTCGAAAACAGTCAGAGACTCGATTCCGTCTCGATATTTAACAACCCTCCCACGTGGGTCGAATGTGGCACAAGGCCGGTTTAATGTGGGCTTACCGAGCCCGTAGGCTCGGCCAAAAATATGCCCATTAGAACCCGTATAAACGGGTTCAGGGACTGTCTACCTCCCCGGACGAAACCTTGCCCTGCGGCAAGGCCTCGTCCGAGTTCCTCTCTGCCAAAGCAGAGAGTTTGACAATAGTCGAAAACAGTCAGAGACTCGATTCCGTCTCGATATTTAACAACCCTCCCACGTGGGTCGAATGTGGCACAAGGCCGGTTTAATGTGGGCTTACCGAGCCCGTAGGCTCGGCCAAAAATATGCCCATTAGAACCCGTATAAACGGGTTCAGGGACTGTCTACCTCCCCGGACGAAACCTTGCCCTGCGGCAAGGCCTCGTCCGAGTTCCTCTCTGCCAAAGCAGAGAGTTCGACAGATGTCGCAAACAGTCAGAGACTCGATTGCGACTCGATATTTAGCAACCCCCCACATGGGTCGATGTGGCACAAGGCCGGTTTAATGTGGGCTTACCGAGCCCGTAGGCTCGGACAAAAATATGCCCATTTACAACCCGTATAAACGGGTTTAGGGACTGTCTACCTTCCCAGACGGC
>OZ038514.1:31560896-31568396 GCA_964036315.1 Acanthosepion esculentum
AAGAATTTTGTTAACTGGGAAATCCCCCCCCCCAAAATACAACTATTTTGCACATTCTTCCAACTAGAAATAAAAGTTGTTGAACTGTTATTGCGACTCTTGAGTTTTGTTCATTTCATTCTCATTGCCGAGCACGCACAGACACACACACACGCGCGTGCGCGATCGGGAAAATTCCACCGGAATCGTACTATGTTCGATTCGTCACGAAGGTGACTTCATGACGGTATCAACCTGTAGAGGCGATGCAATCCTCATAAGAAGTAGTTCCACGGGAATTACTTAAGACTCAACCTAACAGATGAAGCATTATCAAATATTATTATTATTATGGGTAAGTATTTATTTCATATGTCAATTTATTTCTCTTGCTTTTACACCGAGCTGTAATAATATTAAATTGTCTGAATTTCTTAGATGAAGCATTGGTAATTATTATTAATTTTCAACCCGTATTTCTTTCATCTAATTTTTGTTGTTTTTATACATGGTAGTGTCGCAGTTAGCTCCTCCTCAGTTTCCTTAATCCTCCTACAGGGGTCTCTCTCCCCTGACTATAAATACTGGCTGACCCTTCTCTCTCTCTCTCTTTTTCGACCCAGGCCTTGGGCCTCAACCTCGCGCTGAGGCGAGGAAAAACTTTTTCTTTTTCACTTAGGCCAATATGTGACATCTCACAGATACAGCGTTTCCCATATTCTGGGAACACGCTCAGGACAATACGCGTACGTACGGACACTCAAAACACACATATAACTTCTCCATAGAAACACTCTGTAACCCTTCATGTCGTTGTAATTTGTTATTAATATATATTTGTTTGCATACATGTATATCGGTCTTGTTTGTTTTCTTTATCTTCTTTGGACTCCATTAAAGTCCAACATTCCTATGTAGCTGGACCGACTAGCAGGAAATCTTAGCCCCAGAGATATCTCCTCATCATTATCTTCATCTTCACACCCCGGTCCACTACAGTAGCAATCGTCTTAAGTTATCTGAATTTGCTTGATGAAGCATTGTCAGTTATTATTATTATTACTTTAATTTATTTTAACTAGTATTGATTTAATTTTCTGTTTTGCTTTTACACCTGTAACAACACCCAGTAGAAGCTTTGTAAGCTTTATTGCTGAAAAATGTTCATTTTATTGTGATGGCGAGAAGAGAGATGGTATGTGCTTATTCTATAACCACAACACCTAGTAGTTATAATTTGAAATTGTTTGAATTACTTAGATAAAATATTGTCATTTATTAATTTCTGGCTAATATTTCTTTTATCTTAATTTTAATCGCTTTTATTGTACTTATTCAAACTGTCATTTTACTTCTGTCATAGTACCGTACATTTTGAAATAAAAAAAAATCGAAACGGAATAATGATATTTACCATTTTTGTCCTTTCCAATGGAAATCTTTGAATGCATCTATATAAATTCAGTTTGGAGGTTAAAATATAGTTGTTCTGTTGAGGAGCTGCAAAATCAGCTAGTAGAAAATAAGAATCAGTAAGTTGTAAAAATGCTAAACTTACGCGAACTCATTAGGAACGCAGACGGTCGGTGAATTTTTAGAGCCTTTTACATCAGTGTTATTCGTTTGTTTATCTGGTGATCCAGTAACAAACAAAATAAATCTTTTGTGGGTAGGAAGCGGGTAATCAATGATTGAAAAAAATATTCAGTCATTAATTTGGAGTATTTGGTCTTTTGGGTTTATTTAGCGCTCACGGTTTTTAGATGTGAATTAATTAGCTAAATCGCGCCAAATTGTAATTAATATTTTACATTTCTGAAAAGAGAGCACAAAAAAAAAATTAAAAAATAGATGATGTGTGCTGCAAAAACAAACGCTTTTCTTCATAATTTGCTGATTTATAATTAAATCCGTTTAGTCGAAAGTAAATAAGTACAAAATCAATAAACTGATAAGGGAAATAAGTTTGCAAAAATTTGTGAAGTTATTACGCCAAAAGTTTCTAGATTTTTAGCTTATTTGTTAGAAATGCGAAAAGTTTAAAAGCGAAACTTTGAGATTTTCCTACTCAACTTTTTCTTCTGCGATTTATTTGGAAAAGTTAGCTGCTTGGGGTTTGCTATTGTAAGATAAATAATAATATGATTTATATCACATCGATTCCTATATACTGGTCATGTTTTGGTCTTCCGCTTATGATATTTATTTTGGTATACTAATGGTTATGTGGTGCTAAAAACGCTTACTTAAAATTAGAAAGAGACAGCTGAAATTTGTAGGACACATAATGAGGAAATAGTGCTTGGAAACCTTGACACTCACAGGACATAATCAAGCAAAAGAGAGACAAAGGGAAACAACGAGTAAGCTACCGATTGAATTCGTAAATGGATTGTAGAGCGGGAACAAAGAGGGTGGAAAAAATGCAAACGTTGTTTTGAGCTACAAAAGAAGTTATGGAGAGTCATTATTGCTCAAGTCTTGAATGGACTTGTTGCACAAAAGAAGATATATTGTTAGCTTTCAATTGCAAGAGGCCAGTATGACATTGTTAGAAATTTCGTCTCACAGGTTCTGGTTAGAGATTTTCCTACTCAACTTTTTCTTCTGGGATTTATTTGGAAACGTTAGCTGCTTGGGGTTTGCTATTGTAAGATAAATAATAATATGATTTATGTCACATCGATTCTTATATACTGGTCATGTTTTGGTCTTCCGCTTATGATATTTACTTTGGTATACTAATGGTTACGTGGTGCTAAAAAACGCCTCACTAAGTGTCTCACTATTATCTCCTCATACCAGACGAAGATTTACTAAAAAGCTTATAAAGAAAGAAACAGAAAATTATTTTATTTTTAGGTAGTCATGGTGTTCGGGATGGCCTTCGGTGGAAATTATTTTATCTTTCTATCAACAGAACATGGCTGTGATCCTGAATCCGTCTCTTCGCTCTTTAGCTGGTAAATGTTTGATAATGAACCCGTTTAAATGCCGCCTTTGGCTGTCTCTACTCGATGTGAAGACATTTATTATTCATAGAATTTATATTATAATTATTTCAAAAGGCTAGTTATCACTACGCTTAATTATTATCATTAATTAAAATATAATTAAAAGCATTCCTTTATGGCTTACATATAGGGGTTCAGACAGGTCAAGAAGCCTTCCCTGCTTATTCCTCTGATTTTCTTATTAACAGCTAATAGACGAAGAATAGACCTATTTTCTCATGTTATATTTCATTAATTAAAACTGCTCGAAGAACCGTGGTTAGACTGAGATAGAAATTGCTTTATTCTCTAAGTTAGATAATTTAGATAGCATTGCGCTAGCAAAAATTGTACTATGATGTTCCCTTTTTGATTTTCATAATAAATAATTTACAGTATATTTGTATAGTTAAACAATTGATATCCATCATATTTTAGCTCGCAACATGCATTTTCAAAAAGGAAGAGGATAATTTGCATCATTAATCAACGCAAAATAATTCAATCATAAGATTTTTTTTACTGATCAGTTTTAATTTAACCACTCTCCGTCGCTGCATTTGTTGAAAAAGAATCCACCAAAGGAGAAAATCTGGAAAAGCAATATAAAAAAGCTACACTTGACATTTCAATGAAAAGTTTACCAGGGTGTGTCTGCTTTTAAGACTCGGTTCTTTTTATTTCTTTTTTTTTTTGTCCACTCGTCCAACGATGACTTAGTGTTTAGGTTACGAAAAGACCGGCCATTAGTTTTGGTGACGGAAAAAGAATATACCGCTCAAGAATATTTCGTTCAGTGGAAGAGAATGAATGAAGAGACAATAGTACACAATGTCACGTTTGCAATATCACATTTACATATTTTCACGGCAATTGTTCTTTTTTTCCAGTAAGTTCACCTTGTGCAAAGCCCAGAGACAACTCGAGGTAGAGGGTTACGTTAATAGGTAGTTTGTATGGATAGAAGGGGAAGATAACAGTTAACTCTAGACTTGAACAGGTTAAGATTATGGTGATCGGGGAAACATCCTCTTGGGAGTCTGTTCCACAGGGCAGTGTGTAACGGAAAGAAGCTGTTTGAGTAGAACTTATTTCTCGCCGATGGAACACGGAGGGAATGTGGGTGGTTTGCTATGCAAGTGGCATGGCGGGTCCTAGCCGTGAAAGTTCCAGGGAGCCAATCATTTTACCGGCATCTTTTGCGATGGATGGCATATAAGAGTTCTAGTTAACTTACCTATTTGGTACCTCGATCGAGTAAATTTAAGCGTATTCTTAGATTGCCGACTAGGTTTCATCATTTTATTATATAAACAGCTAGATGTAACCGTAAGTTGTATTCTGATAGCTGTTTTCGCACTTCCCGAATGTGGAACTCTCTTCCAGTGCAGAGGTTTGGTGATATTTGGTGATGCCCGGGGCCAAGTCCTTGATTGTATACCCTAAGATTCAGGAGGCCTATAGGGCTTAGTACTGAGAAATGTGTGAAATGAAGACATTTTAAATATGTAAAACAGATGAAACACGAAATAAACACTTTATTCAAGTTAAATATAAACTAAATTTTTATTTCACTCTTTGATTGGATGCCCTTTCAATACGGATGCCCGGGGCCGTCGCACCCTCTGCTCACCCCACTTCTGCATACTACTGCTTCCAGTTTCTTTCTTCTTGTCATCTACGATCTTTAAAAATTTAAGTGTAACATCAATTAATGTTTCTTCCTGAAAACCGTACTTTTATTGTCCTTTCTCCTCACTAAAGTCCTTTCCACTCCGAGTAATCTCTTGCGCCTTATCATCTTGCTTAGGGTGAAATGATTGAAAAAAAAATCAGACAGTCATAACAGAAGGTATTAAAAATAAGTTGCCCATATTATTTTGTTATGTTTTTTTTATCATTCAAAGTAAGGCGATAAAGCCACTAAGAGGTAGGGAAATGATCTGAGAAAAATCAGTATTAAGGAGAGAGAGAGGACAACAAAAAACAAATGGATTAAATAAGATAGAAAGTGATGATTAACGTTGCATTTGAGTCCCACAGGTGAGAAGTACGACAGAAGAAACTATTACAATAAAATGGTGAGACCTAAATGCCAATATAGTATTGCACTTAAAGTCGCGTGCCAAAGAAGAAAGGTCATCAGAACAATTACCATGAAAGTATTTATAGAAAAGGCACAGGGAAACTACGTTACGGGGTGGGAAAGTGATTACCTTAGTAAGTTATTGCACCCTGGTAATAATAAGCAAGTGGAAATGCTGACAAAGGAAAGAAAAAGCCTCATACTTGAATGTCACCGTGTTTCACCATAGATAGCCATTTACCAGCCGGTAATATTTAACCTTCGTACCCGCAATAAATGGTGTTTCAAAAGGACGGTTATTCCTTTAATACCGCTATTACTATATACACTTTTGATTCCCTTGGCAATGGTTATTGTTTTAAAAAGCGAAATAGATAATACGTTTATTCAAATTTTTTTGTTTTATCGTTCATTGATATTTTTATGAAATTATGAATAAAAAATGTTTTTAGTTATTTATAAAATGGTAAAGGGACACGGCACATAGCAGGAAAAGAAGACGAGAACTTGTTCTAATCCTTTTTATTTGTCAGAAGTACTTTGTTCATTTGAATATATCGGTCTACGAAGAGTAAAGACGTTCGTTATTTACAAATGCAATTTACTAAAGCAAGCTTAACAAATCATTTTCGAAGCAAATATTCACAAAAGACGATTATAAAAGTGGCCATAGAATTTAAAAAACAAAACTGACAAAAACGCACACAGAAGCTAAAATAAATTTTTAAAAAAGTAGACCTGATCTCAGCATAACTTACAGATAAAGTTAATCATCAAATTTAATAATCAAAACATTCTGATATTTGAAGAAAAAAACACATAAAAATGGATGAACTTTTAGAATAGCAATCAATACATAATGACGAGAAAAAGAAATGGACGTATATCGAAGCACAACTTTGAAAAATAATCAACTTTTCCAAATTAACAGCAGACGTACACGCATGCGCACAGACAAAAAAAAATCCAAACGTTGATTTAGAGCGTAAATGAATAAAAGTTCTAAGCGGTTGGGAAAAAATCAGCTTAAATCGAATCAGATGTTAAAATGAGTGTCATTAGATATAATCAACAACTTTTTAAACATCGAGACAAGAGCGTTTGTATACACAGATACATGGATATATTGTTAAATTATACACATTTGCTAACAAATTTCCATATACATTCGTATTCTACCTCAAGGTATAATTATATGAGCACTTATACACTTAAGCAAGTTTGAATAATAAATGATATCTTCTATGTGGCGTCTTCCTTCAGGACGTTAGCGATCATAGCTCTCCACAATTTCCTGTCCTTTGTAGCTCTTAATAAATTTTGTCTTTTTTTTTTATCTCCCCTAAACATTTTACTCAAACTCGCTAGGTAGGTTATGCGTTGTTTTCCCCTCTCCCTCTTGCCTTCAATCTGTCCTGTGAGTAGCCATTTTTCCAAGCTCTCTTTCCAACGTATAGCGTTTGCACATGTCTTCCAAAACCTTCACTCATGAAATAAATCAACCTTTTTTTACAGTGGAGGTTTTGGGTATTGTTTTGATGGTTCTTTGCATCTAACCACTGGCCGACACTCTTACTGTTGTCAAAGAGTATCCATTTCAACATCGCATGTAATGATTCGATGCTAAAAATGGTTGTTTTCCCCAGTTTGTACTCATACAGTAAGATTACACAACATTTTTTCGTTGTAATTATTTTCATTGGGCTTATGAGTAACAATATATTGAAAGAAAAATTATCTGGAAAGAAAAAGAGTCAGGAATAAGTCAAGATTTCTTTTATATACTAAGGAGGTTATTTCGTTAGACGACCGGATCAACAACCAACCATAAAATTCGTCATTTCATGTGTGACAATCTAATGCCTTCTTTAAATAATGACATTCGTTCATAACTGTGATTCTTATTGTTTCGTAAAATACATCTATTGGATGCTTTAGTACACATCATCAGTGATGTTTCAAGCCGAGGTTCATTAGGGGTTTCGGGTCTTTCAACATCATACCCCCTCTCCACGGTGACCCAGCCGATACTGATCGGGTATCGACTTGTGTACCTTCCGTCAGCTACAATTTTTTCCATCTCCCAAACTACACCATCTACTACCATCTCCCAAACTACACACCATGCGACTCTTCTTGGCAATTTTTTGTCCAATCCCGGGTGACTTCCGGTTCACTAGCAGTGTACGCTCTTCCAAAGAAAAGTAAGGTAATAATACACAATTTCTATCTGATCAGGAATATGGCGGCGTGCTTGGCCTGAAATAATGTTTGTTTTAAAGTTAAGCTCATATATTTAACGATACTATTGTGGAATTTCCATGCGTATTTTATAGTCGGTGAAAAATGAAACAGGAAAACAGTGAAATTTTCCCGAGTGCTAAGAGTTTTTAATAAAAGATTAACATTCTTAAGAAGATACACGGCTTACACACAAGGCTA
>OZ038514.1:31573396-31588396 GCA_964036315.1 Acanthosepion esculentum
TATATATATATATATTGTATACGAACGCTTGCTTGTACATTTACCTATATTTATCCATTTGATTATATATATATATTTATATATATATATATATATATATATATATATATATATATATATATATATATATATATATATATATATATATATATATATATATATATGAGTTAACAATATATATCTTTGTATATCAAGAACAATAGTGTGAAAATGTATGACAAAGTGGAAAAAAAATTCTTGTCATGCGTTTTGGACTTCGGGACTTCATCGGATCAAATTTGTTATGTTGATGCGACTACGCATACGTGCGAACGAGGGGCTCTGGGTATTTCAGAAACTTTTTGAATTTTTTTTTCTTGCCGAATTCATTTGGATTCTTTTTATTTTTCTTTCCATTACATTGATATCCCAGACTGTAATAATGAAATTCTGCCATGAATAGCGAAATATAAGAGACAAGGATCAAATTTGCTGTCGATGACCTTGCACCCCTCGTTCCTACGCTGCTGTAGTCGTACCAACATAAAACAAAATTATTCCGATGAAATCTTGAAGGACGAAACGCATCACAATTAAACCTTTCCCACTTTGTCATACATTTTCTCCATATATATATATATATATATATATATATATATATATATATATATATATATATATATATATATCAGTTTCACATGCTTCTTGTATCGTAGTACAACAACTGGTTTAATACATTCTAAGCTTTATACTTAATTCTGAATGGCGGTAAATGCTGGTCAATTTTGTCACGAATAGCAAAAAGATTTGAAGTGATTGAGATGTGGCTCCACTTGTGGATAATAAGAATACCATGGACAGAACATGCGAAAAATGAGGAGATTTTAAGGAGAATAAGACCTAAATTGAAACTTGTCTGAAAACAGAAAGAGACAGCTGAAAACTTGGAGGAACATTTCAGGAAAGAGAATTTAACACACACAGGACACATCGAAAGCAAGAGAAGCAGAAGAAAGCGGACCACTTAGTGCGATGCAGTATCCTTGCCGCAATCTACTGGTGAGTTTGTGCAAATGGATGAAAAGGCAAATATCACAAAGGAAAAAATCACAGGAAACTGGGGAGAACTATTACTGCTTACATCCCGAAGTGAAATGGTATTATATATATATATATATATATATATATATATGAAAATTTCTCAAAGTTAACTTTTAGAGAAGACAATATTTATAAATAAATAAATGACAATTGGACGAAACGCGTCAGCAGTTACTGTTTTCTTATTGTCATATATATATATATATATATATATATATATATATATATATATATATATATATATATATATATATATAATGCCAGAGAGAGAGAGAGAGAGAGAGAGAGAGAGAGAGAGAAAGGGGGGAGAGAGGAAGAAGTACAGGCAAGATTCATAAAGGAACAATTATTGTTGAGTACAACGAAAGACAGGAACCTGTGGAGAACCTGCTGGGATATGTCACATAAAGAAAGACAAGTGGTAGAGAGATAGAACCTATTTTACAAGTTTTGAGAAAATGGATGGAGTAACAGTAAAGACAGGCAAAAGCCAAAGAAACACGTATTGAAGATAGTAACAAAAGAAAGGATGCTGTGGAGAGCTATAAATTCTGAATGGAGGAACAAGTACAACAAAGGTAAAGAGTGACTGTACACGAGCAAATACTATAACAGGCAAGAAGCTGTGGATAACCGTTACTGCCCGTTTTCAGAAAAGACATGGTACATAGAGAGAGAAAGGGAGAGAGAAAAAGAGTGACTGTGGTGGTTGTTTACAACAGATTTTATTTGAAACTGCTGTTCCGTAGCTTATAAATGTGACATTTTTTTTCTTGGCAGCTTTTTCCGAAAATGAAAAACTGCGTTTTTTCGATTTTTTTCTTCTTCTCCCATCAGGCCTCTTTTGCCTTGGACAATGTGCTATTTGATTCGGTAAGCCTTGAACGACATAAAGCCCGCTTTGTCCGGATAAAGCGAAACGAACAGATAGATGCCGAAACGAAACGCTCAGATAACTAACGTAGTGAGTTGAGATACGCGATAACGACCCACAGACGCGGAAGACGTGTTTGTTTAACAGATTTCTCACACAAAGATTGGTTTTGTCGTGGAGATCTCACATCGAATTTTATTTTAACGAATAACCCAAGATGTTGCATATATTTTTGGATTTCGGCTACTTAATAGACAATGCCCAAAAGAGCCTTGCTAAAATCAGAAAGGGAAGAAAAAAAAATAGAATATATGGTAAAAGAAGTTAGATATTTTCGGAAGATAGCGTCTATCGGCGCAGTGTAAAAATAAAACATAATCTTAAAAGTATTACTAAATAAAAAGTTAGTTAAGGATGAGGCTAAGTTTAAATAGCGTGTTTTTAAGATATCAAGAAACGTTCTAATTTTTCTTAGCGTTTATGGTTAAATAAAAATCGACTTTTCAAATATGTGATAACGGCATTGGTGGATTTTATAAGCATTCAACAGAGCCAGTTTGACGTAAAATCAAAATTACATCTCTGTGAGCTGATTATGTGAAGACTGAGAAATACACTTAATTAACTGAAAGAAAATCGTTTGTGACGTATTTTTAAAATTATTTTTTCTTATTATTAAATCGTGCAATACGAAGAACAAAATAAATCTGAAAATGTCAGAGAAAAAATATTTATTCAATCAAAACATTGCCATCTTTCTATATTCTCTTTTGAGAGCAGGTAATTCGAAAGCCAATAAATTTATAGAATTCTTAATCTTGGTTGGTGTTCTTAGTTGTCTAATTTGTTTGAAAAAATTTAATCTGTATGCGAGATAACAGGTTAATTGACAGTGTGCAATGAAGTCGCCATTATTTACTGATTCAACTAAAGTGACTTCATTTTTGCGACTGTCATTATCACACAGTAAAACGGAATCGTAATAAAGTCATTATCACGCAGAAAAAGTACGCATTAAACTGATCGCTATTTTAGTACTGAAATCACTATTCACAACGATTTTATATATCTATTTTTTTGTTTTAAAACGATTTTATTTTATTTCTTTTTTATTTTATTATAAAACGGTTCTATATATCTATGTGCATATAATTGTTTTACCCACTTTCAAGGAAGCTTTTAGGCATAAAATGAATGTATCAATTGTATAAGATTCAGGATTTGTTGTCAGTTATTCATCATTTGTTTTTAGGCAGTGGTGTACTGGCCTGGTATCAGTTTGCCCGATGGCAAATGGGTCCCTGATGGAGTATGCCCTCTATATCAAATAAAAAAAAACAATAAAGAAACAAACACAGACAACTATTTTAGTAATAAAAAGGAATAAGAACTTTATAAGTCATCTGCACACTATCAGTTGCTCAAGTCCAATGAGGTTTACGTCTATATCTCGTTGAAACACCGGTTTCCGTATGATCACCGATGTTAAGCAACGCCGAGCCTAGTCAGTTGCTTCATGGGTGACCGTTTGGGCATACTGTCTGCAATGATCTATTGTGTTTTTGAACTATCTGTGGATGTGTAAATTGTGCTGTAAAATAATTTAAAAATATCAACTAATTAAAATAAAATTAAAAATCAATTATACAGTGGGGGGAGAGGGAGACAAATATTCGTACGCATAGAAAATTTTAATTTATTGTATTTCCAACTAATGAATAAACATTCTTTTCATATAATTAAATGTATGCAGATGCATAATAACTAAATATGCATAAAAGACAAAAAATTTGATTTAATAGAAATAAATCCCATTTATTCATTTTAATGTTTGCAAAAAGTATTCGTACAATGCAAATTTCAGATTTTAAAACTTTTAAATTGCTTTAATACTGTAGATTATCCAAGTGGAATATTCTAGAATGTTCCAATAATGTTATCAGTAGTTATTTTTAGCCTAAAAATACAAACAAAAATTCTATAATTGATATTTGTGCAAGGAGGTTTTCATCATGTCGAGAGTTAAAGAATTGATAAATTCGTAAAAAGAACAGATTGTTATGCTCCGGAAACCAGGTAAAAGTTACAGGAAAATCTCAGACAACCTGAATATTCCATTTACTACCATTAGTTAATTCATTGCAAGGTATAAAACACTCAAAACTTTTGAAAACAAAAGAAAAACAGATGCTCCACGGAAGATTTCTTCAAGATCTTCAAGGAAATTAATTTGTAGAATTTAACAAAATCCAATGGTTGCTTGCCAAGAGTTGCAGGATGATTAACTTTCACCAAGAATTTGTGTCACGAAAACGGACACTAAACAATAAAATTTATAGGAACAATCTATAATCACACGCCCCTCGGAAAACTCCGCTGCTATTAAAAAGACACAAAGATGCCGAGTTGAAATTCGTTCGTTAACATAAGGACAAGGAAAAATCGTATTAGGAAAGACTATTATGGACAGATGAAACCAAAATTGTGTTGTTTGGACGTAATTCTCGATATCATGTATGGAGGAAAGATGGTGATAACTTCAAAAAAACAAAAAAAACACAGTTCCAACAGTGAAATTTGATGGTGGCAGCATCATGGTTTTGGGATGTTTTTTTCTGCAAAAGGTACGTGCAACATATCAGTAATAGATGGTAGAATGAATGCCACAGCATATCAAAATATTTTGGAAGAAAATTTAATGATTTTGGTTGAAAATCTTAACTTTCTCCTGATTAGATCTTCCAACAAGATAATGATCCTAAGAATACTGCAAAATCTATGAAGAAATGACTTACTGAAAATAATGCAAATATCCTGAAATGGCCAAGCCAGTCATCAGATTTAAACCCAATCGAAACTCTGTGGCGTTATTTGAAAATTCAAATCCAATTGAGAACTCCAACAAACATCCCGGATCTGAAGACCATATGCGAAGAAGAATGGAACAAAATACCAACTAAAATTTGCAAATCATCAATTGAGAACTACAAGAGGTTGGTTGCTGTAGAAGTGAATAATGGCTGTTCTACAAAGTATTAAATGAAGATTATGTATTCTTTTTTGTATTGTACGAATACTTTTTTCACCGGTGAATAAAAGGGTTTTATTTCTATTAAATCAATGTTTTTGCATATTGGGTTATTATACTTCCGTGTACAGTTAATTATATAAAAAGTATGTTTATTCATTAGTTGGAAATGCAATAAAGTAAAAATTTGTATGTGCATGAATATTTATCCCCCCTTACTGTAACATTTACATTTGGTATCTACTGCCAGTAATATATACAGTACATGTAGGTACACGGTAAGAAAATACACATTTTATCCACAAAAATTTTAATTGTACCCTTTTTCCATATGTATCTTTTGAAAATTGTATTTATTCATATCATTAAATGATAGTATTGTAGTTGTGGGTGGACTCCCTTTGTCTCCTAGCAACCAATATTTTTAGACCCAGTCGATTGTTTTTAGGTTTTGTAAAAGTTTTTTATTACTATACTTTACTTCCTGTAGACAACGAGTGAGACCTCGTCTTCTGCACCCATTTTGTAAGCAATGTAAAAGGGGAAAGGAGTAATAAAACTCAATCTTTAATAGAAAGCTGATTTTCTGTCCGTCGCTGATTGCCTGTGACTTTGCGTGTGCGTGTGCAATGTGATGCGCATGGACGCGTTCCGCATGAGTGATTTACATGGCCTTGTGTCATTTAATGTACACACGCACACAATTTTAATGAGTTTGAAATAAGACATCGAAATAATATATTCCCCTCCCCTTCAATTTGGACAAGCCCTACTCTGGGTTGAACAATAAAATTCTAAAGCTGGAGATAAGAAAAGAAGAAAAAAAAGTTATTTTTTAAATCATAAAATATCAGATAATTTTAAGATTTGATTGAAGGTTTTAGAAATTATTTGGTAATAGATATAATTAATTTTAAAGCATTTTTTCAAATTTTTAAGACATATTTTAGAAAATTAGCAGGGGATGAATATATATTAGTGAATATACATAATCTCCAACGTCGAAAGAACGACTCGGAGTTTCATGCGATCATGCAAACTTCAGGTCGTGCTATCGACGTTGAATATTATGTATATCCACTAATATATACTTAATAGCTCTGTTACATAATACTGAGCACTGTATTTATAACACCTGAGGAAGAAATAGATTTATATGTACGTGCAAGTATATGTGCGTATATGTATATTTTTATCATACCCATACCTAAATGACAAATGTTATAAACTGAAACTCTCACGAGAGATTGCACGTATAAATACAAGTATATTCTGGAAACTTAACATTGTTATTGGGATAACATTGACTTGCGTAATAAAAATCTGACATGTAGATGAGAGTGATATGCACAAAATCCGACTTTTTTCTTCTTTTTTATTGTAAAACTCAGAGAAATATTCTCGCTTTCCCTTACTCATGCAGTACACTATTTTCGCTAGTATCTGTGCACACTAACTTGCAAATGTGCGTAGAGAATGGGTTTAAAAAGTGCGTGCGCCCACATAGACACACTATACAGATACAAATTCACAGAAATTATCACAAGCACATATACGCAACCATGCACATGGCCAAGCATATATTTGTGAAGAGAAAAAGGCAGCCAAATTTGCCTGTATTTATAAATAATTATAATTTTACTAAGACAAAAAGAGAAGTAATTATAAAGACAAATTGAATGAATGGATTCGAAAAAAATGAAGGAAAACCCATGGTTTGAAATAAAGTCATAACGAACACCAAAAGAACACTAATATTAACAAGATGGCAGATATTAGAAAAGTGAAATCCAAGCCTTCGAGGACGTATTTTTATTATGTTTCTTCAAATTCTATTTTGCTGTAACTTGCTGGGGAGAAGAAACTGCTCCATGCCACCTGCTATCACTGACATCTTTGTCTCTGCCCTTTACTACTTCAATTCAGAAACAAAAAAAAAGAAAAAATTATCTCCAGGGAAGAGAGGGAACTTTTTTTTTATTGTTCAACAAAAATAAATAAACAAGTAAATAAATAAATAAATAGTTCAAGCTGACTGAATTTCATGAAAATGGGTCAGCTGTAAAGAAGCCAGGACTACCGTCTGCATCAACCATTTTTGGATGTTTGCATTCTCTCTCTCTCTCTCTCTCTCTCTCTCTCTTTCTCTCTCTCTCCCTTTATTTACTTATTTATTTATTTCTGTGTAATTTCTTTTCAGGGCGTGGTTGATCGTGGCTCTCCACATTTTCCTGTCTTGCTTTTGGCAGTATTTGTTCCTTTACAACCTCTCTTTGTTTTTGCGGTACGTGTTCCTCAAATAGATTAATAACTACTTTTTTTTTATACTTCTGTTAACTTCGATGAATCGTGTGAGTGTTAAATTCTCCATGCATTATTTCCTCTTAATGTGTAATGTCCTGATCCATGTTTTGCCAATATACGTAACTACGCATTAATGATTTCATTCTGTTCTTTCCTGGATGGCCCACGTGGAAATCCTTTAGGATTCGCCTTTGTAGTGTTTTTGGAACTACTACCGTTTCGTTATATAATAGCACATCGTCACATGACGAAAAACTGTCTGATACCTTTTTATTTTTTCTGTAATTTTTGTTTTTCTTTTATGAATTCATCATTTATTGCTTCATTTCTTATCTCTTGTAGTGTGACTGGGAGGTTTCGAACTGTACTACATAGTGATGTCCTGATATCTTCTTCATGTCGTAGGGATGCGATTACGGAATATTCCAATGTCTCCGTTTTCTTAGGTATTAGTCTCGAGAGACCAGCTGCATGCCCAATTTTATTCGTTGGCAGATACTCCAATTTGAAATTATAGTTCGGTAAAATTGTACCCCATCTTAGCAACCTATTTGCCGTGTAAACGGGTAGACCTTCCTTCGATCCAAATATTGTTAATAACGGCTTGTGATTCGTCTGTAAAGTAAAAAATCTCCCGTACATATATCTATGAAATCTTGTAACTGCGAAAATAATCCCCAGCCCTTCTTTTTCGATTTGTGAGTAATTTTTTCTGCTGGTAACAAAATTCTTGAAGCATGCGCGATGGGTTTTATTGTCCCATCCGACATTTTATGCAGTATACATGCCCCGACCCAATAGGCACTCGCGTCACTTGCTACTATTATTTCTAATTTTGGGTCATAGTGCGCTAAAAATAGATCCGCGGTTAGCGTCTTAATTATTTTGTTAAACGTTTTCTGGCATTCATCTGTCCACTCCCAAACTCTTTCCTTCTTCAACAGTTCGTTTAGGGGTGCGCGTAATTTATGCATTTTTGGAATTAATTCTTGGTAATAATTCACTAAGCCTAAGAAGCTTTGTAATTTGGCTACGTTTTTTGGAGCTGGCATTTTTTTATTATTGCCGTTGCCCTTTCTGGGTTTGGTCGCCTTCCTTCTTCATCGATGATAGGGTCCAGATATTTTATTTCCTTCATAAAGAAATCGCATTTGTTTTCTTTTATCTTGAAACCATAGTTTTGTATTCTCCTGAAAACCTCTTGAATGTGTTCCCAGTGTTCAATGTTTTTACTATTTATCAGTATGTCATCCAGGTCTGCAATCGTGAAATCAAGTCCGCCTAACATAGTATCCATTATTTGTTGAAATATTGCCGACGCGACCTTAATCCCAAATGGTAATCTTTGGAACTTGTATAATCCTTTGTGTGTGTTTATGCACAATAATCTCGAGCTTTCCTCATCTACTGGTATTTGTAGGTACGCTTCGCTCAAGTCTATTTTTGAGAAAAATTTTCCTCCGTTTAATTTTGTGAAAACTTCTTCTGGACTGGGTATAGAATAGTGGTAATCCTTTATCGTTGTGTTCAATCCCGTTGAGAAATCAACGCATACTCGTATCTTACCCGATTTCTTTTTGACGTAAACTGTAGGTGCGGCCCATTGACTATATTCTGCTTTTGTCAATATACCGATTTTTTCGAGTCTATCCAACTCTTGATCTATTTTCTCTATTGAAGCAAAAGGTACGTTCCTTTTCATCTTGAAGATAGGTTGTAAGTTTTCTTTTATTTCTATATTTGCTGCCATTTTTTTACACCTCCCGAGGCCAGCTGAAAATACTTCGGGGAAACTCTCTTTTAGTTTCTCCTTTAATTTATCTGCCTCGGTCGATAAACTTTTCACTTTTTGGTAGTACGTACTTATTGGCAAATCTCAGAGGTCGAATTTCTGCATCCAGTCCGTTCCAAATAAATTTTCTGATTCTTAGCACATACATTTTTAATTTTTTGGTCATTCCATTGAATGTCACATTTGTAATAACTTCTCCTTCAAATTTTATTTTTCTCCCAGTTACCGATCTAGCAATTTTATCGGTTCTCAACATGGTCGTTTTTTTAATTTTCTCCATGTTTGTACGTTAATAATAGTTAAATCCGAACCAGAATCCAATTGTAGTCTGACTTTTCTGTTTAACATTTCTACTTGCACGTATTTTCGTATGTTTGTCTCGTCCGCTTGGTCAGTCCTAGTGACTCTTACTCTGCTTTCTTTCCTAGTCCAACAATTAGAACTTTTATGACCCACTTTTTTGCACGACAGACAAGTCTTAAAGCGGTATGGACAATGTTTATACCAATGCAAAGTCCCACAGCGATAGCATGGACTGGGTGGTAGTTTTTTCTGATATTGATTTTTTGAAGTTGAAAAATTTGTTTGACCTGTTTTTGAGGAGGGAAAATTGGTTTGGTTTGTTTTTGAGGAGGACAAAAACGTGTTTGTCGTTGTACTTTACGTATGTGAGCGATTCCAGACTCTTCTATATCTTTCGAGTCCTTCTTTACGCTTATACATCTCTGACAGTCTTCAGCCAATTGTTGTAGCGTCAATTCTGGTTCACTCTCCAGTTTTGTAAGAATTCTGCGTCTGATCTCCGCGTCTTTAGTCGAAACCAGGCCTTGAACGAATATTAAACATTTAAAGTTGTCCGGGCTGAGTTCAGATAACTTAAAGTCATCACAATGTTTGTTTACAATGGAAGCGAATGTTATGTAGTCTTCGCTGTTCTTTTTTGTTAGATTCAGACATTTCCATCTTTTGTGGAATAATGAGGTTTTTGGACTAAAATGTTCTGTTAACAGTTTTATGGCTTCCTTGAAGGTTAACTCATTTGTTTCCCTCGGTAGGATGTAGTCTACGAATTTAGTGTATTCGCATGACCCGAAATATCGCGGTGATATCCGGCGGGGAATAGACGTGTCTCATGGGCAGGATTAAGAATGAAAAAAACTTTAGAAGGAACTGGAAACTAATCCTAAACAGGAAACAAGGGATAAACTTCTACTCATGTTCAAAAGGTCGGTGAGGAGCGTGAACCTGGCGATAGGCAAACCTATACTTAGGAAATAAAGTAATGAGATAATCAAGCTTTTAAATTTCCAAAAACGGTTTGAAAGGGAACTCCCATCAATACTAGAAAGGGAGCGATAATAGTTATTAGACAGGAGAAGTTTAATTTCCTGAAAAGCTGTTTTATGAAAAAGATATAAATATAAACCGACAGTAACGGAACCTGTTCACGCAATGAATGCTGAATGTTTTCTGCATGGAAACGGCTCTTTTCACCGCGATCATTACGATTATTGCGGATAAAGATACTCTCTCCCATTGAGATACTATTGAGTCAGCTTATGTGGCTGTCACCTTCATGTGCAAGATTTTGGGTGTAAAAACTTATATTACTGTAAGCATCTATTGCCGTTAAAAGTGATATTTCGGACCGTGGGCAAGATTAAGGAGACTCAACTCAACTGTAAACTGATGAGACCTTGTTGCTAATCTAGTACTGCGCTTAAATCCATAAAGTCTAGGTGCCATAGCGAAGATCCTAACAATTAGAATGAAAGTATTCATAGAAAAGTCACAGGGAAGCAACTTTAAGCCGAGATGCCAGGTCAGCACAAACAGCAATAAAGAATGGATGACGGGAGCTGGTTGTGGTGAATGTGAAACCTTCTAGTCCTGAACCTGCACGCTGGCGGCAAATTTAATCATCAACGCCATCATTATAAAGGAACGATCAGCAAAGAAGTAATTAAATTCTTGGAAAAGAGATAAAGCCGACAAATATATGAATAATGACATAACTAACAACAAAAAAATTAAAATTACATTTAAGAGTATGCATTAATAGATACTCTGATAAGGCGAGAAAACATTTATGTACTTAGATGTCGTAAGAGTGTGTGTGTATGCACAGCGCGCGTACACGTGGTTGAGTTAAATTTTAATAGTCGGTTGCCAGAGAGAGAGAGAGAGAGAGAGAGAGAGAGAGAGAGAGAGAGAGAGAGAGAGAGTTAATCTATTCTGTTATTGTTCCTTTGCCGCGTCAACTAGTGGGCTTATTTGCATATAAGGTGGGATAATCACCACAAGTTTTTTTTTTACATGTATTTTACAATGAAATACGGTAAATTAAATAAAATAAAGTTTATTACGATTCTGGGCATGTTAAATAGCACATGTGACGCTAATTTTAATGTTTCATTTTGTTATATTACGCCTTAATTTTAAAAATTACATTTTTTTAAAAAGAAATTATTCGATTATATATTTACTATAAATTATTTCTAGTTTATTTTTTCATTGAAATACATGTTTTCATTCTTTCAAATTCCACTCTAAATTCATCCATTTTTAAAATGACGTCAGCACATACGTCATCATATTTTTCTTTGAAATGCAGGTTTATAAAACTTCTTCGGCCATCGAAGTCAGGTCAGATGGGGGACCGCTTCAAAGCAACCCCCTGCAGACCGAAAATATTTCGGCTTTAAATAACTCACAAAAGGCTGATAAGCCGTAAAAAAATGTCGTTACATGCATGGTGAAATGTTGGGGCATCTTGGTAATGGCGAGCCGTTTCCCCAAACTCTAATTAGGATTCACCTCTAATATTTTATGTGGCCACCTAAATCTGGATGCACCGGTGACGACTTAATAGGTCTCTAACTCTTGCCAACAGTTATGACAAACACACACCGTCTTATCAAGTAGAAGCTCATGAAGAAGGTAAAATGATAGAAACGTTTGTTTTCGTTCGTTATTTCAAACTGAATTTTTAATTGAGTTTTGTTTAATCACTCGGATCACCAATGGTGTCTTCTTAATTATTCATGCTGATTCTCTGCTGCGTCTCATATCTGAAAAAGAAATGATAACTTACAAATGCACAAAAAGAAAGAACAAAAAAAAAAGGGAGTGAGAGTAGGGAGAGAGAGTATTTGTGTGTGTGGCCAGAATTATAGTCTAAAGTTCAAAATCGCAAACATTTGAACAATGTTTGATCTTACTTTCTCTTGTATTTAAACAGGTTAACTCAAAACTTTCTACTGCCTTTCAATGCTGAAAAGTACTCGGCCCTAAATCGAACAAAACCGAATATTTGGAATTCTTTTTTGTATGAACACTATTTACAGTGTTCGGATTATTATCCTCATCATTATTGTCATATTCACGACATTTCGGCCGTGGTAGGCTCCGGCATTCTTCAGGTGATATACATTGGAATTTTGAAACGAACCCTTTATTTCATCCATTGGGGTAGATAGTTCTAGTTCCACGTGCCATACCTTTTTTTGATATATCAGTTTCAGTTATTTCCCTTTAGTAACTCAACTCCCCATGTTTTTGTTTACCTCTGCTGTGGCGGCCAGGTATTGAACTCAAGTCAACAGATTACTTCAACCAACGTTTTTAAACACTGGGCTATGAGGACAACAGCCCGAACAATGTAAATATGGTAAATAGTTACAATACCTCATCTCAGATCATTTTTTAGTCTGTCCGAAAGTTTTCAGTCCTCTTTAGCATGCGCATATATGCGTGTACCTCCCGCCACCAACAAACGAAAAGCAATCAGATGCATTCATAATTAAATGAAATTGAAAATTGTTTTCTGTTTTAAATATTTGCCCAACAAATTATTAACTCAATTTTTGTCAAGATATTCGAATTTAGGGCTGCAATATTTTGCATAAGCAATCGTCAAAAGAGAGGCGTTAACAAAACAAACACAGAATACAATCTGAATTTTTTTTGCAATAAGGTTTTTATTATTTTTCCCCAATACAGTTTCAATTTTCTTTTGCAATAAAATTTTCATTTTCTTTTCCCAATAAAGTCTGAATTTTCTTTTCTCAATTTAATTGAAATTTTCAACAAAAATAATTCATAGCTGGTATTATGCATTAGTGTTACGCTGTTTAAAATGTAAAATGAATCTATCGGCCTTGCTATGACGTGTTGGCGCGAAACAGGTAAATTAACAAAATCGGTTGAAAATAAATTCAGAAGCGCACAAACAACAATAGAATGATCAATGCTAGGAATAAGAAAGAGGACGACCTGGATCGGAGAAGAGAACAAGGAATGAGAAATCATAGAGGTGGTTAAGTGACAGAAATTGAGTTGGGCTTGACATCTACGAGGGTCGGCTGAAATGTTCATTGTTTAACCAATATGGAATGTAAGTAACCAAATGGGATTTATTTTTCAAAATAGACCCTTTTGCAGTCCACATACTTCTTCCATCTGTATTGCAGTGCTTGGACCCCATTGGTGAACAAGCTTTCATTCTGTTGGTCGAAAAATGAATCAGCAGCAGATATGACGTCATCATCACTGCGATAATATTTCCTAGCCAAATATATATTTTCATGTTGGGGAATCAATGATAGTCAAATGGGACCACATAATGAGAATTGGGAGGTTGATCAATCAGTCCAAAGCCACAGACATGCATAGAAATCATTGAAACCAAAGACTTATGTGCTGGAGCATTGTGCTGATTAAACAAGTCTTCTTTCATCAGTTTTCGTAGGTGTTTGATCTTCATAGTTTTTTGTAACTGCCTCTGCAGTAGTCTCCATTGTTGGTTTAGCCATTTTGAAGATAGTCAATAAGCATAATGCCTTTTGCATCCTCCAAAAGTGAGGACGTCACCCTTCCCTGCAGATGAAATGACCGTAGATTTGTTTGGATTGTCTCTGGAGCAAAGTGATGAACCCGACACTCATGCCGGGTTAAGAAATGCTCAAGCAAACCAGCTGGATCTGTCTCAAGCGATGTCAGATTTTCCCGTGATGTGATCAGCCTGATGTACTTTTGAAGTCTCAGAAGACGTGGCACCCACCGGGCAGAAACCTGCGTCATGCCAAATTCATGCTCGCAAGATTTCACGGCTCTAGCATCACTCCTTCAGCCTATGAACTTTTCAGCCTCCCCCCGTAACTAGGCGAAACGATAAAAGATGGAACAAAATGCTGGTTAATTGGTGCCCAACTATTATAGATCAAACACATTCGCGAAACAAAATAGAGAAGATACAGGGATTTGTTGGGTAAGACATGATAGAGAGAAAGAGTTAGAAAAGCCTTCTTTTCGGCAGCAGATTCGTAATGGCTGCTGCTGATGGCAATAATACTTTGTGGATATAGCGGTATCAAAGCTCAATTTCTTGAGGCCTGAAACTGGCAGTTATCATGCAGTGTTGATTCCAACGCCCACACCAATGACACATACAAATAGCCTACCGTATTGAGCATTCTTCCCCATAAAGACAACATATTTTCATATACAGTGTAACCTGGATATAAGAGACCCGGATATAAGAGAAGCCATGATATAAGAGAAACCCGGATATAAGAGAAACCCGGATATAAGAGAACCCCGGATATAAGAGAAACTCGGATATAAGATGGATTTTCCCTGGTCCCAAATTAGAGCCTGTGTTAATGTATATATAATAGACCAAACCCGGATATAAGATACTTTTTCTCCGGTCCCGACAACTCTCTTATATCCGGGTTACACTGTATATATATATATATATCGGAACCTCCAACGAAAAGCGATACCCAATATTTAAAATGAATTTTAAAAAATGAAAAATCTTAAAGCTTTTATTTCATCTTTAATTTCAAGCTAATAGATTAAATTTAATATTTACAATCAACAGAATAATTTGCTGTATCCCAAAACGAATTTAAATTG
>OZ038514.1:31593396-31620896 GCA_964036315.1 Acanthosepion esculentum
TCGGTCTCAGAGACTTTTGTGTGTTTAGTAAATATAAATTCTTTTTATATTGGGGCGAATTAACAGAAAAGATCCATCAAATTTAGTGTGTATATATATATATATATATATATATATATATATATATATATATATATATATGTGTGTGTGTGTGTGTGTGTGTGTGTGTGTGTGTTTATATATATATATATATATATATATATATATATATATATATATATGTATATATATATATATATATATATATATATGTATATATATATATATATATATATATATATATATATATATATATATATATATATATATATATATTGATTAAGCCATCTGAATTCAGAAAAAATTCCTATTCTACAGAATCTGTTATTTGAACATCGTCGGAGAAACTTTTTTTTATTTGGCCGCATTTATCATAAAACGTTTAGTATTTTGTTTCACTGTAAGTTCGTTTGATTTCAAATGGAAAAAAAAGACCAGTAAAAAGATAATTTTCCATAAAACTTACATCAAAGTTTAATAAACTTGGCCTTTTTTTTCCTCAGATTGGTTCATACTCAGTATCACCTTCATAATTGCATCGTGGTGTATTCCTTTCATATTTCGCTCTCGGACTGAGAGTCAAGTTCGAAATATTCCCTTACGCGCAAATATCCTTGGAAAAGGTATGGATCCATTACTCCACCCCCAGTCATGAGTTGAATAGCGGGATAGACTCGATTCTTTAGCCTTGGTTGGAAACCAGTCTACTACAGAAAGAAATGACAGCCTACTACAGGAAAAATGTTCTGCCTAGTCAGTCACGACTCAAAAGAGACATGATCGCTCAAGCGTGTAATACGTATAACACTTAATTCACTGATCTCTTTACAAGAATCTAAATATAACAAATGGTTTTTTAATCGCTAGTTGGTTAGGCTCATTAATATTAACTAACCTTTACAAAGTAAAAATTCCGTTATCGTCTTTTGGCGATGTTCCAATACCGAGGATTTTGCAAATGAGGAGAATATATATTTTCATTCTACTTGATTTTTTATGGATCATAGTCTTCATGTTAGTTGAATTCTTTTGACTCTTTTTTTTTCCCTTTCTCAGGCGTTAATTGTATTCGGTAATTTTTGCTTGATGAAGATGATCTACCTTGCTTTAGGAGACGAAATGTGTCCCTGGCATTAGAGAATGGAACTGTAGGTATAGTTTTTTTCCCCCTTTGGTTTCTTCTCATTAATTTATTTTTATACTTGGGAAATGTAGAAACTTGAACAACCAGGTTGATACAAATGTATGCAACTATCAAAGAACGCATATAGCGGGTTTGATTAAATAAGAATCTGGAAAAAAAAAATGGACACACTAATTTGGAATCTGGTGTACGGTCCGTTCTACTGGCAAATCATTTCAACGTTTAAAGAAGTCTTGTCATTGGTACATCGAGACGACGCTAGAAAAAAAAAAAAAAAAGAATCTTTCTCATTATTATCTTCGCATTATTTCTAACAAAACGGTTGCGTTTATGCTCATAAACGAGTGATATCATCGATGGTATCAATCTTTAGGCGTGTCTGATGAAGTGCTGCTGTTAATTTGCCTTGTCTAGTAACTGATCTGCAACTACGTGGATTGTACAAGTCTGGCTGATTAAACGTGGTCGTGAGATTGTGTCTGCAATGTCGTCTCGATAGGGTTGATAAAACGAAGCAATGTAACTCTCTCGCCTAATGAGCTCACCTTTGTTTCGTTGATGGTAATGCAACCGTGATGCTTAGCTATCACGTGATTGTCTCAGTTTGGTAGTTGAACTATAACAGGATCTTTCTGACGTCTTGTGTGGGCGTTTGCTTCAAGCTAAGTGATTTAAAAATGTTAACATAATCTTATTTTGCTGTGCAAGTATAATAAAAGAGATGACAATGTGATTTTCAAAATGGACGGATGTTCCACTCTAATTTTAGATTCACCAAGTCTGAATGAAATCTGATCTGATTCAGGCAACGTTTAATGATGTTCTCAAATGCAAACGTAGTTCAGCCAAATTAGCCGAATGACAAATCTATTTTCTTTTCTAAAAGACAATCATCAATCCCAGTTGGGGAAAATGCTGTTATAAATTTCGTGGTTTCTGGTACATTTTTAAACATAAAAAGTAAAGTAATTTATATTCGTAGCCTGAGAGGCTTTTAAGTACAAGATTTTTAAATAGTGGTCTAAAATGGATACATGCTTTTTCGTTCGAGCTAAGGGAAAAATTGTGTATTATTGGCGGGAAGATTCAACCGCTGTTGCTCTACCACTAACATCCGTACCTCGTACGTCAACATAATGCAGTAGGAGTCATTACTTTCAGAGCAACATTAACACCCTCATATATATATATATATATATATATATATATATATATATATATATATATATATATATATATATAAAGATCAGGATATATTACTGAACCAACATTACGAGTTGATTTTTAAATGTAGACATAAAAACCACCTCAATCTAACTAAATATATTTAGAAATAACTATATAGAAAGGGAAAATATTATGTTATTTTGGTTTTGGAAATGATTATATGGACACGTGGATGCGGACACATAATTGTGTGTATACAAATATGGAGATGAACTTGAACATTGATATGTGGTTTTATGTGTATATGTATATGCATTTGTATAGAGGTGTATGTATGCATATATATGTATATATGTATTGTAGGCGCATATGTAAGATGTGTATGTATGTATGTGTATATATATATGTATATATGCATATATATGTATGTGTATATATATGTGTGTGTGTTTGTGTGTATAGGTGTATTCGTAAATTTAGGTATGTTTGTATATATATATATATGTATATGTGTGCATATGTGTGTATGTATGTGTATATATATGTATATATGTGTATATATATCGTGTCATGTACATAGGATTACATGTGGTCTGTGTATGTAGATATGTGTATATATAAATGTAAGTATTTGTGAGTTCGTATATGTAATAAGTGTGAATATATGTAAAATATAGTAATATAAATATGTATGCAGGTGTAGGTATTTATGGTTATAGATCTTTTTTTGTGTATTTATATATATATATATATATATGGAAAGTATTCTAAGGGAAGGACTTAAAGTTCCTTTATTAACGTTTTATCTTATTTTCTCTTAATATTCTCTAATTAGAATTGTGAGATTGAAATCTTTTTTGTCATCTGGAGGTAATTTCAGTTTAAATTGATAAATAAATTTAAATATATTACTCTTTAACTATTAATATTGATAGTAAAATGTTAAGATTAGAAATATTTGTTTTGATATTTAAACACTTAAGTCATCACCTAACGTTAAACATTAACTGTGAAATTTATGCAAAAATTTAAATAGATATAAAATGTGTAAAGGTTTGAAAATATATATGTAAATATTGATATATGAATATACATAGGTACCTGTGTATATCGATACATGTGTATATGCCTATGTCTGTAATTGCACATGTAAATGAACGTATTTGTATATGTGATTTACATAAGTGTATGTGTGGTATATATATGTATATGATAAAACAAAATCTTTAATATTACCTTCAAATATTACTCCATCTTAATTTAAAACCTAAACTTTAAGTAAAAAAGATTACCCATCTAAAAATAGTCACAAATTACATTCATGAATTAGATTCAAACTGATAGAGATGTTACCTTAACAATCATTTACAATATTGAAAGATTAATATCAGTAAACTGTTATACTTTAAATAATTTTTAATGTACTTTCTATGAATGTGTTTTTAAATATACTATTTAAAATTTAACTCATATTAAATCCCTAAATTATTTGTAAAAGAGTTAAAAATTTAAATTGCTAGCAAACGTCAAATTAATTTCTTCGGTGATTTTAAAAACATTAAAATCTTTTTTTACATAAATTGCTAAAAATCACCACTCCTCCTGTCTCTGAGTAAAGCCTAATGACAGCTTCTTTCTCTTTACTTCCCCCTTCTTTCTTTTTATTTTTTCTCTCTTCTTCTCCTTCCCTTTCAATATATCACTTCCGTTAAGTTAACCGATTAAATAGGTCAATGTCTGGTCCATCCTCCCCCAATACTATGTATGATAGATAGAAATATTAAAATAAACCCTCTTTAAACTCGATCATGTCTCTCACACCACTCCTCACTACCCTCTCTGTTAAATTACATAAACTTAATACTACCCGTCAAAAGTGTAAATGTTCATTTCATTTTTCGCTTCACCTTTTGGAAGTGTAGTCTGAAGATCCAACGTCCTTTAAAAGGGCTATGGTGAAATAAATTATTACATGGAGCCTTAAAGTGGTCTGTTTTTTCTTTAAATTATTAGCTCTGAATTTACATTGAGCTCTCAGGATTTCATCCTCCTTGGGACTACCTATACGGATTACCATATTTTTCTTAACTTAACTATATATATATATATATATATATATATATATATATATATATATATATATATATATATATAATGTATGTATCGAACAAAAGTAAATTAATAAAGAAACATTTTTATTAGAAAAGTTAAACCAAAACTCAATCCATTGCATAAACCAGCAATCCTTCATAATAGATTCTACCATATTTTCCTTACTATAAGCGACGAATAAAACTAGTTAAGGTCCTTGACTTATTTTATTCGAGGCATAAGCGTCAGCATGTGGGAATCTAATAAAAATTTACAAACTTTTTGAAAAGCTAAAAGCGAATCGGTTAATGTAAAACGTTTTTTCTAAAAACCCATATATAAGTATAACAATTTTAATTTAATAATTCTCAGTAAACATATATGTATTATAAATATTACATATAAATATATAAAGACGTTAGGTGTTTTTCCAAATGTTATATTCTCTATACAGTTTTTGTACAGACTTTTCTAACAATTTCACTTTTTACCTATACATGCATTTTACTTATTTATTTATGTCAAATTATTTTGCTTGTTTTTTGTTTGTTTTTTTATTTCTATTTTTATTTTTTATCTTATATATTTATTTATTTATTCTTTTATTTTGATCGGTGTTTTTGGTTAACGTAGTAAAAATTTGTTTATATAGCTTATTGTTGGTAGTCTATAATGGCCGTCATTTACCGGAAGTCGCTTGTTCGCTTATTTATTTGGGTCAAATTGTTTTGCTTGTTTTTATTTATTTTCATTTTTATTTTTTATCTTATATATTTGTTTATTTGTCATTGATTAAATCTATTTGTTGAATTTTGGGGTGTGATGTTGTGGTTTTTTCTGACTATTATTTATGTGGGAACAGTTTTTAATTTATCTATTTAGGTTGGTTATCTTTATTTGTATTTTTTATTTTTTTTAAACGGCTACTTTATCGTAATCGGTTGTTAGTTTATTTATATATTTGGATGTATTTAGGTCGATTTATTATACTTGTTTTTATTTATTTGTTACACTATATATTTTTGGCTTTCGGTTTTTAAGTAACGTAGTATATTATCTTTTATTAATGTTTTTTTATTATTATTTTTATTTGTATAACAGCTTCCTCGAGTTAAAAATTTAAAAAAATATTAAACCATGAGATGATTGTAGCAGCCGGTAAATTTTATTCGGGTGTAACATTCTGCTGTAGGCGAGCGAGGCAGAGATTAAGCAAGATGAGGGTATTTGAGGGAACAGACTAACGGGCGTGTCTTACTTTTCGCATAGGAGCCAGGCGGTCTCTTGTCTTCTGTGTCTCTCAGGCTTTTGCTGCTAGGAACCACTGTCTTATAGAAACCAGCATACGTTAACCTGTCAACTCCGTCTAAAAAAGTAATTCATCTCGTCTGCTCCACTAAGCTAACCTGTTTTCTCAAGGTCGTTTGATATGTATCAGTCAGATGATAATCGTCAAGACAATAATTGTCATAACAACTTCTGTAACATCTTTCAGATGCTTTCCTTTAACTAGATATCGGCTGTCAGTGATATCGCTACAGTGTGGAGGCAAAAGAAAACTCACTGCTCCGTTCCATGAACCCATCTATCATTGTTTTTTTTTTAATTTGTAACATGGGGTGATTTTTTGCTAGAGAATTTCTGTAATGCAATCATAAAATGAGTCATGTGGTCAACCACCATGCCTTGGTAATCTGCAGCATTTTAACGATATTTTATTGGTGTCAATGTATGCCAAGAAGGTGTTTGCCATACCATTACACCACCACCCGCAGTCTGAAACGTTGATAAAAATCAGGATTCATTCAAACTTTCAAGTTTACGCCAAATTCTGTCCGTTCCATGCGAATGTCAAAATAAAAAATCGACTTATCGGACCAGTCAACGTTGTTCAAGTCTTTTATTGTTCAATTTTTGTTATCTTTGGCGAATTATAACCCCAGGTTTAATTAAATGAATAAGTTTTCAGGATAATGGACGGGGCGTGTCATAAATGAATAAGTTTTCAGGATAATGGACGGGGCGTTTCGTAAATGAATAAGTTTTCAGGATAATGGACGGGGCGTGTCATAAATGAATAAGTTTTCAGGATAATGGACGGGGCGTTTCGTAAATGAATAAGTTTTCAGGATAATGGACGGGGCGTGTCATAAATGAATAAGTTTTCAGGATAATGGACGGGGCGTGTCATAAATGAATAAGTTTTCAGGATAATGGACGGGGCGTTTCGTAAATGAATAAGTTTTCAGGATAATGGACGGGGCGTGTCGTAAATGAATAAGTTTTCAGGATAATGGACGGGGCGTGTCATAAATGAATAAGTTTTCAGGATAATGAACGGGGCGTGTCATAAATGAATAAGTTTTCAGGATAATGAACGGGGCGTGTCATAAATGAATAAGTTTTCAGGATAATGGACGGGGCGTTTCGTAAATGAATAAGTTTTCAGGATAATGGACGGGGCGTGTCATAAATGAATAAGTTTTCAGGATAATGGACGGGGCGTGTCATAAATGAATAAGTTTTCAGGATAATGGACGGGGCGTTTCGTAAATGAATAAGTTTTCAGGATAATGGACGGGGCGTGTCATAAATGAATAAGTTTTCAGGATAATGGACGGGGCGTTTCGTAAATGAATAAGTTTTCAGGATAATGGACGGGGCGTGTCATAAATGAATAAGTTTTCAGGATAATGGACGGGGCGTGTCATAAATGAATAAGTTTTCAGGATAATGGACGGGGCGTTTCGTAAATGAATAAGTTTTCAGGATAATGGACGGGGCGTGTCATAAATGAATAAGTTTTCAGGATAATGGACGGGGCGTGTCGTAAATAAATAAGTTTTCAGGATAATGAACAGGGCGTGCCATAAATGAATAAGTTTTTAGGATAATGAACGGGGCGTGTCATAAATAAAGAAGATTTAAGGAAAATCGACTGAGCGTGTTAGAAATGAAGTTTCAAGGAGAAAACTGTTATCAGTTGAATTTTAAACTGACATTTTCAGTGTATGACCTTCAAGTTTTGCTTAATAGAAAAGTGTCGGATTATGTGCCTTGGCAAGGAAGTTTGGTAAGTTGAAAAATAAATACTTTCAGTAAATTTGTTTTGATCATGAGATTTTTGATTTATTGATGCACTTGTGCCTAATTTCAAGCAAAAAACTTTTATAATTACTGCTTCTTTTATTTCGTTTGTTTTATTGCATATTATTTTTCTCTATTTGTCTTTCTTTGTTTCTTTTTTAGTGTCCGGTGTGATTATCCACCTGTCTATTTTCATGGTGTTTCTTTTTTACCAAATTTGATGGTTTTTTATCCTTTCCATCATATATTAATATTCTTTCTCGCTTTGTCTCTCGGTTCCTTTTCTTTTCCATAGCGAGAATAAATATTAATTGTAGGAGGAGAGACTGCATAGTCGTCAGCAAAAAAGACAACGCAAAATGTGAGCTACATATTGGGGACGTCAAAATTGTCTGTTTAAGTGTAGTAAGAAATGACGGAAAGTATGATACAGAAGATAAAGAATACTGAACTGTTATGTCATAGCTATATGATGGCGAATTTTTGACAATCTCATCATAGATGGAAAAGAGACTTGAAGTGACTGAGATGGGGTTTTATCGAAGAAAGCTGAGAATTCTATGGGCAGAATATATGAATAACGAGGAAGTTTTAAGGAAAATAGGAACTATTAAGAAACATATACTTACAACCAGAATGAGACAACTGAAATTTCTAGGACACATATTGAGTAAAGAGGGCCTAGAGAACTTAACACTCACAGGACATTGGAATAAAGAGAAAGAAGAGAAACAAATAGTAGCCTACTTAACGAATTTGTGTGAATGATGGCAGAGCAAGGACAAAGAGAGGTGATAAAGAGTTAAAAGTTATTTAGAGTAGCAAAAAGGGGCAGGAAGGAAATCATGGCGAGTCATTGCCATGCAAGTCATGAAAGAGTAAGTAAAAAGTAAGTAGGCATCTAGTTATCTCGCGAGATAAACGTTACGCTCTGTTTGTTCAAAATTCAGTCCTTTGGTAGTGAGTTTGGAGTAAGGCATGGGTAATCGTATATGAAGGACGTGTGCTGCCCAGATTACATGGCTCCCTTCTCGGCCGTACCGACAAGATGCCAAGGAATATAGGGTATTATATTTGAGGAAGAGGGTTGGCTGCAGGAGTTACCGGAATGTTGTCAGTATTGACAGCCAACCATCTTCGTGGCTCCACTCCGTGTTCTCTGTCTAGATTTACTTCCATAGCCTTTTCCGTGTTTGGATATGACCGCAAAGCAGCGGAGGTTTAAAATCAAGGTTGTCCTTCCTTTAGATGGACTGCCTTTCTCGGCTATCGAGCTCCATCTATCCGAAGCAGCTGGTTATGAAGCACTAGTTGTTCGCCTTCACCCATCCTCTGGCTTGGAGCTGGACAGATGTCAAAGGATACTTGAGACGCATGTCATGGAAGCATTTTATAAACAGTGGGCGTTTGTCTCCATTATTACCCTCGCCTATGATAACCTTTGGAATACAGGCAATGTACGTATATAAAAATTATATACATTACCTGTTTTAGAAGCTCCCATTAAAGTAACGTTTTTTAAATATCTAAAACATTAGGTAAACAAAAAATATACAAAGCGAGACAAATTATGAAATAGTCTTACATGAATAAAGAAACGCAAATGTCAAAGGTTTGCTTATTTTAGAAATAGAAAAAATGAAAATATAAATCGGGATTTAAGTCTAAAATACTCGGAGATTATGAAATCATTATTTATAACATACAATAAAATAATTTATACTGACCATTTGACAGTACTAACACCTAAACTGTCAATTGATAAAGGGGGTAGAAAATGCAAAGTTGATAAATATAACTTTAGGTAAACAAAAACAGAAAGTAAAAATATGACAAACGATCTTCAGATTAGTTGTAAATAAATACTAATACAGAAAAACACTGTAGCTGTGACAAAAGTTGTAAGAAATAATAATAATAATAATAATAATAATAATAATAATAATAAACTGAATATAAAACACGATATGGCAAAGTGGGCCAATATCTCCACTGGAAAATATGCAACTTTTACGTAAAGAAAACTGCCAGAAACTGGTAAGAACATCAGCGAAGCCCGGTTAAAGAGATAAGACCTGTAACAATTTTATGAGATTTTACAATAATCACAGACAGAACAATAAAATCTAATCGCCCAGACATCGTGATCAAAGGCGACAAGAACAGAATGTGTTTTCTTATTGACAAGGCAGTCGCTACAGATTGTAATGTATCTTTGAAGATCTTAAAAAAAAAAATATAAAAAAAATAAATAAATAAACTATCAAAATACAAGAATCTTGAAATGAAAATCTAAAAAATGTGGCACATTAGGACATCAAAAATTTAAGTTGTAGTTGGAGTCCTCGTATTGATTAAAAATAATTCCGATAGACTCATTGAAGGGATACCAAGTAGCCCATGCCTTAAATACAAAAGGTTTTACCCATAAGTACAGCTAGCACATTACGAAGAGCTTTATCTATATAAAATATGTGTGATATTAGTTTTATTTTACAAAAATGATCAGTGTTAAATGTCATGAAGCCTTTTTTGACATTAGGTTTCTGGTCGGAACCTGGAAGAAAATGTGTATACAAAAAAATCAAAGGAAATCTCTAGCTATAAAAGGCAGGATGTGTGTGTGTGTGTGTGTGTGTGTGTGTGTGTGTGTGTGTGTGTGTGTGTGTGTGTAACGAATGCAAGGCCGCAATTTTCGACGGATTTGCACCAAAATTTACCTGCACATACTCCAAGTTAGCGAAAAGGCCAAGACCGACTGTGCATTTCCCAACTCCCATCGATAGGGGAAATAATTGATTTTTTTCATGCTTCTACGGCAGTTTTCATGTAGTTTGCGGCCATTTTCTACTGGCCAGAGTGAGAGCTGGCTGCCACGAATAAGCAGGAAGATTCTATTGGCCAGCGTGAGAGCCAACAGCTGATTGATACGAATGTTAACTAGCATTAAAAAAAAAATCGATAGCTGCATTCGTCACAAGTAGGAAAAATTTAAATCTGCATAGCACTTTACTCCAATTGGCTCATTCGCTCGCTTGATTCTGATTCCGCAGAACTGGGTTGTGTGAGAAAAAGTATGTGTTGCTAACATTCTTTTTTCATTCGGTTTTTCCAGTTACGAGTCCTTTTTTAAAGCTGATCGTTTTGTGTTCATTTTGTCTAGTTCTTTTTTCGTAACACATTTAATGTTTAGTATAGAGCTTAGAAAAAAGTGGGATAGGCAAGAAGTAAGGCATGTAGGAACATCAGCATGGCAAAGGGCACTCATTTCAAGGCAAGGAAGGGCAAAAATATTTTAAGTCAAGTAATAGCGATTGCTGTATGAGTCGTACGATTTTTGAATCAAGCACGGGCAACGCCGGGCCATGCTGCTAGTAATAATAATAATAATAATAATAATAATAATAATAATAATAAACAATATATATATATATATATATATATATATAACTTCAAATAAATGTAATAATCATAATATATATATAATAATTTAATTTAATTCGCAATTATTTTTTCTCTCTTTTATTTCATGAATGAGTATAGCATAGAAAAGAAGCGTATATTGTGTTCTCTTTTACTTACCGCTTCTTCATTTCTTTTCATTCAATAGGAGTAGATAGGTTCTCCTATGGCTGGTTTTGAAGCTTATCTCGTGTTTCCTGTTCAGAATTGGATTTTTAGTTCCTTCTCCTAAAGTCTTCTCATTCTCTTTCTCACCCTTGCATCTTAGTGACCTTATCGCCTTGCTTGGGATGAAATGATTAAAAAAAAATTCTTACTCTGACTTTGTTTGCAGGAGTATTAACAACTGAAAGGAAGCAGTTTTGATCTTTTATTTTATGAAATTAAACATGAAAGTCTATCGTAAAAATATTGGCGAATTTTTCCTCGTTATGAACCATCGACTTTAATCAAACTTCAAATTTAATATTTGCCGGGCGAGTTTTAATCTCGAATTACATAAGAAAACTTAGACTGACAGCTGCAATTTTTTTTCTTAGAAAAAAATTTCATTTGTAACTTAATCGAATTTCAGATAAACTGATTTATATATTTCTCAATTAACTTTGACAATGGCTTTGAAGACGCCCATTTGTACTATTGTAAAAGATTTGGAATATATTTAGATTTTCCTTTCGTTTCTTTCCTTCTTGCATTTCTTTATTTTAGTTCTTTCGTTTCTTTCTTTCATTTTTTCATTTGTTTCTTTCTATCTTTCTTTCTTTCTTTCTTTCATTTCTTTCTTTATTTCTTTCGTTTCTTTCTTTTGTTTCTTTCTATCCTTCTTTCTTTCCTTCTTTATTTCTTTCGTTTCTTTTCTTCGCTTCTTTCTTTTGTTTGTTTGTTTCTTTCCTTCTTTCGTTTCTTTATTTCTTTCGTTTCTTTCTTTTGTTTCTTTCTATCTTTCATTCGCTACTTTCTTTCTTTCTATCTATCTATCTATCTATCTATCTATCTATCTATCTATCTATCTATCTATCTATCTATCTATCTATCTTTCTTTCTTTCTTTCTTTCCATATTTCTTTCTTTCGTTTCTTTCTATCTATCTTTCTTTTGTTTCTTTTTTCTTTTTTAGTTACACTCTACTTCATATTAAAGTTTTCTCTGCACCATTTTAAAAAATAAATCCATCCTTCATTGTCCTACTTTTCGATTTTTTTATCCAGTTCTTTTTCCTCTTTTTCACTCTCTTTTCTTCCTTATTTATTTCATCGCCATATTTCTTTATTTTTTTCTTGTCTTCATAGACTTCACTAATTCATTCTTTCTTTTTCTCTATCTTTCTTGTTCGTTGTCTATTGTACCTATTCAACCTTTCTTCAACTCTTCAAATTGTTTTCTTTTTCATAAACTTTCTACATATCTCTCCTTTTCTCTCTATTTTTTTCTATCTGTCTTTATCACTCTTTTAAATGCGTATATAAATTCACTAACATAAATATTACAATTGATAAAACTAATTTCCTCATGGGTGAAGAGAAAACTTGAGACACGGATATTTATGTTGTGGAGATGAATACACCTCCCCAGAATATGATTTGGACTCGTCCAAATAATCGTCAGAATTCAGTAAGACTACGTCGACTCCAAACGACATTATATTTCATGATTGCTTCATCTTCATTCAATGGAATAAAGACATAACAATGGGGTCGAAGATTCGAATTTACACGAAAAAGAAAAACAAATTTCTCTCGCTTAGCATAAATAGCTGGCGAAGAAAATTCACGGAAATGATTTTTTGTATCAGAAGGTACGGGGCCGTTTTCAGAGAAGAATGTTAAGGATGGTCAGATAAAAAGAAAGTAAGTCTTCTGTTACGAAAATTGTGCCTCGCTGAACATGAAAAAATCATTTTGCCGAATACTCCAGAAAAAGTGTTATTTAATGATATTAGTGTTATTTAAAGTGTCGATATTATCAAAAATTTTTAGTGAAAAGAATTCACTTGTTTTATACACGTTGACAGTGCATGAACCTTACTAAGGACGGAGATGAAGATTTTGTCACATATGCCGGTAAAGTCAGCTGTGAGCGTAAGAAATTTAAACTGGACGAACTATCCCTAAGCAGATTTAAATATTTGATCTTCATTAAATATTTGATCTTCATTAAATATTCCATCATCATTAAAGGTCTAGCATCAAACAACGATGCGGAAATACGTTCTCGAATCCTTACAAAACTTGAACATGATTCAATGTTAACGATACAGACTGTTGCGGAAGGGTGCCAAAAATTGTCAATTTAAGGCACGATACAGCGAAAATCGAACAAAATAGCACATCAGAAGTACAAGTAGTTCGGAAAAAGACAGTAGTACCAAAAGAAAAAATCTGAAATAAAAATACTGTCAAACTTACCCCATGCTATGGCTGTGATACGCTTCATTTCAGAAAATGACTGCCCATTAAAATGTTGAAAAAACAGATCAGAATAAAAAGCTACTACAAGTCGAAAAGCAAAAGAAATACACAAATTAACCTGCTGAATACAGTGCTACCAGATAAAAAACAGGAAAGTTCAAATAATAGAAAATTCGTGACAGTAAAAATAAATAACGCTACGGTGAGATTTCAGTTGGTCACTAGTAGCAATATTACAATTATTGATGAACAAACTTAGAACAGAACTGGCAAACCTAACTTGAAAAAACAAACGACAAATTTGCAAGAGAAATATCGGACAAGAAATTAATTTTTCTTGGAAAAATCACCTGTAACATCTCTCTTGTGAGTAAACTAAAAAAGCAGATGTTTACGTATTCAAAAATTTCAACTCAAATTTACTAGGCGTCGATTGGTTAGAAGTATTTGAACCATAAAATGATTAAGTCATTCTGTGTATAAATTAATTGTTCTTCAGAAAAAAATTACACTTAAAGAAACACTGAGTATACTAAAAAATTTCAGTGAAGTTGGGAAAATATACAAAGTCAAAAGGAATTTTTCAAATTAAAAGAAAATGTGATACCAGTGTTTAAACCTAAAAGAAAGATACCTTTTGCTGCGTTGGAGTCTATTATCACCGAACTTGACAGGTTAGAAAACCGCAGAGTTATTGAAAAAATAGATTATACAGAATGGGCCCCCGAGAAATTTGGTAACCGTACAATCATCTCTTGGATTAACAAATTATAATATTTATGTACCAGATATGTTTAAATTGCGAGCACCTCTGAATAATTTACTTAAGAAGGGTACGAAATGGAATTGATCGGCGGAATGTTAAAAAGATTTTGAAGGTTTTAAAAAACAATTAACTTCAGAGTTATCACTGACGCATTACGACCCGTAGCGAGATATAATAGTAGCGTCATATGCGAGCGAATACGACATAGGAGCGGTCATAGGCCATAAATTCAAAGACGGTACAGTGAAAGCAGTCGCCCACGCTTCAAGAAGTTTGACAAATACGGAAAAATACTTTAATCAAATTGAAACGGAAGCGCTTGCTATAATTTTTGCCGTACAGAAATTTCACAGGGTGATATTAGAAAGAAAATACATACTGCAAACTGATCATCGACCATTATTAAATATATTCGGTCCTAAGAAATGTATTCCCACACATACTGCAGACAGCAGCATTGAGCTACGATTTTATTGAACTATAATTTCAAGATGGTATTTCTATCGTCAAAATACTTGGGACACGCAGATGGCTTGTCCAGATTGATAAAAAAACGTAAAGAAGATTTTGAAGATACTGTGATTGCTTCGCTAATATCCGAAAGTGCAATTAAAATCCTAGCGTGTAACACTATTAAAGAATTGCCGGTCACGATATAAAAATTCATTCTAAAAAGGATACGTTTATTAAAAAAAAAAATGAATGACGTTAAGTTGAAATGGAGTAAAACTAAAATTTAACCTGATAACAATAATGCAGCATTTTCTATTTGTGATGGAGTACTTTTGTACGCGGAAAGAGTAGTAATTCCGTTATCACTACAAAAAAGGATTTTGAAACAATTCCACGTAGGACATCCGGAACTAGTGAGAATGAAGTCCCTGATGAGAAGCTACGTCTGTTGGATAGAGATATTCAAAATATAGTTAGAAAATGTAATGGTTGTGATTCATCACCACCTGTAAATTATCGGAGTGGCCGAGCCCTGATAAAACTTGAGAAAGACTACATATGGACTTTGCTGAACCCCTAAACAGTTCATACTATTTCAAATGTGGTCGACAGTTTCACAAAATGGCCAGAGATATTAAAGTGTAAACGATCGACTATCGCAATAACGATTAAATTCTTATGTGAACTTTTGCAAGGTTTGGAATACCTGACAGTGTGGTATCCGATAATGAAACTCTATTTACTTCTAGTGAGTTTTAACATTTCTGCAAAAGCTACGCTGTTGAACATTTGACAACACTGGATATTTATCACCTGAGTGCTTTGTTGACCCTTTTAAAAGGGCATTAAGAAAAGCTAAAGACTTGGAAGCTGAAGAAACGGCACTACAAGGATTTTTGAGCGTATATCGGATGACTTCAAATGCAAACGTGGCTGGGAAAATGTCAACTGCAGAGCTCATGTTTGCTAGGAAAGTTAGATCCATTTTTGACAAATTACTGCCAGGGAATAAAAATGAAAGTCGACAATTTGAAACTACTAGATCATTTAAAATCGGCGATAAAGTCTTCTTTAAAAGCTTTAAAACCGAAAGGAAAATTGTCAGGAAGGAAAAATTATTCAACGGTAGGATGATGTATATTGTCGAAGGTGGACGATGTCAACATAGAAAACATATAAATCAAATGATGTCTAGATATGCACAGAATAAGCAACCGGCGCAATATAATTCACCGATGGACATACTTTATGATACCTTTGAAGTACCTATTCCTAAAACTGATATTACAATAAAACGCCAGGGTAAGCGGAAACGTAATCCAACTGAAACATTGGAAAAGTATCGATTGAAGAAAGTGCATATCTAAAAAGCGGGTGTTGTGGAGATAAACACACCTCTTCAGAATATAACTTGGACTCGTCCAAATAGCATATATACTGATGACGAGAATCGTCAGGGGAGAGCTAGCCGCGTCCTAGGTGCTTTCCTTCTGGATTCTTCTGGAGGGATTGGTAGGGGAGTAGAAGGGTTATTTTTTCCGTTGGGAGGAATGCTGCAGATGTAGTATATGTTCCGTGCCGGAGTCCTTCTCTCCTCCCATGCTTTTCTCCAGGTGGTATGACCGGCTATGACTAGCTTAGACAAGCTATGACCAGCTTAGACCAGAGGCTGGAGTGAAAAAAAAATCGGATCCCATATTAAAAACCTACCTTGTATCACAACCTGGCTCAGTGGGGGGTTAAGATAAATCTCGAGCTAGCCGCGCACTAAGTTCTTAGACCACGTAAGACCACGTTGACTCCAAGTCATATTGTCATATTTCATGATTGGGTTATCTTCAAAGGAAACATAACAATTTAGAAATAGACAATCAGAAAGAGACAATTGAAATTTCTGGAACACATAATGAGGAAGGAGAGATTAGAGAATTTAGCACCCACATGATATACTGAAGGGAAGAAGGACAGAGTGAAATAGTGAGTAACCTACTTAACGAGTATATGTAAATGAATGGCAGAGTAGGAACTGAGATGTAGGGTAATAGAGCAAACGTTGCTTCGAAAGGTAAGGAAGTTGCGAGAGTCAAGATCTCCCTCGTCCTGAAGGGACACGGAACATAAAAGAATTATATATATATATATATATATATATATATATATATATATATATATATATATATATATATAATAAAAGTAAAAGGTTTGTTACTTAACTGATTGATGTTACCTGCAGCATCCCGACTCCAGAATTTCGTAGACGGTCATTTCCGTCCCCTCGTCAGGAGATATCAACAATTGAGTATATATATATATATATATATATATATATATATATATATATATATATATATATATATATACGCATCGGCGAAGTATAGTTTTTCCTCTTTCATGCACATTTCATTAAAAACGACTGACAAGGTGCTTTTATTTAGTTTTTTATATAATTTCTTGTGCGAGCTAATAATGTTTTTCTTTTCAGATGATAAATTATATAAAAAGTGTCCGAATGTTCTTTTTATCCGAGCGCTTTCGGCTATACATTTAGCCATTTTCAGGGATTATATTTCAACTGTTAGAATTAGAAATAGTTTGTTATATGTATGTTTTATAAAATGTTTCATTTTTTTGTTTCAAAAAACGGTCATGATATGTCCATGTTCAATGTTAATATTATTAAGTGTTGGTTTGTTTGTTTTTATTAATAAGGCTTCCATTATTTTTAGCCTTTTTTTGCATGTGGATGATGCTATTATATTAGTGTTGTCGACAAGTATGTTCTGAATAGGGTCTGGTAGGTCTCCATGAATATTTAAATGAGATCTAATTGAGCTATTGTCAGAAAGGTGTAGAGTTAGTCTGCGTGTTAAAAAATTTGTAGTGTGGCCTATATAATTATTTACGAAAGTCGATTCTTGAGGAATACAATTCCTTAATTTGAATTCGTAACTAATATTTGCTCTATTTAATTTTGTTCTAGGAGGTGAATTGTTATTTTTAACTATAAGGTTAGAAGTTTTAAATTTTTTATAATAAATAATTAATCTAATTTTTTTGTTATTGTCAACTGGTGTTATGCATCTTTTTATAATGTTATTAATTCTGCATTCATCCTGTTTATAATTTTCGTTCATCTGATTTGTATAATATATATATATATGGAACCCCCCGTCGTTTTCGACGTATGAGTGTCTTTCAGTTCAGTTTTTATGTTTATGTTTCGTATGAAACAACAGTCCTGCACAGGATTTACAAACAAGTCCACACGAGGGACATGCTGAAAGGTTGGCCGTCATATGGGCTGATGTATTAGCCTGAGAATTAGTGTTGGTTCTTAATTCTCTCAGATGGTTTTTCAAAGTTAGTTATACCTCGGTAGCAGGTGTTTCACCAGTTTGCTCGGTTTTCAACAGCGAGTTCAAACTCCTCTATAATGATGTTTGCAGAGTTTAATTGTATTTAAGTTTGTCCTTGAAGCGTAACCAAGGACGGCCTACATTACGCTTATGAAAAGGTTGGCTATACATGAGGATTTTCGGCATCCGATTATCACTCATTCTGATGACATGACCAGGCAATCTGAACTGTGATTGCATCAGAAAGGATTCAATACCACCGACTCCACATTTGATGAAAAGATCAGGGTTAGAGATTTTGTCCTGCCGTGTATAACTGCATATTGAACGAAGACAGCGTCTATGAAAAGCATCAAGTTGATTGATGTGTGTCCTGTATGGCGTCCACGATTCTGACCCATAAAGAAGTGTGGTTCGAATGACTGCTCGATAGAGACTGATTTTCGTTTTCAGTGAAATCCCATGAACATCCTAGAGGCAATGCTTAAGCTTCCTAAAAGCATTGGCTGCCTTTGATATTCGGTTAACTATCTTGTCATCCAAAGAGGCACTTGAATTGACTTTTCCTATTAAATACGAGAATGGTTTCACATACTTCAGGCTGTTGCTGTCAACAGTAATGGAAACAATTGGAAAAGTATAGGCAGGTGGTTTTGTTTTACACCCTTGACCTGCTTAGGTGTAGGCCTTGGTTGATGGACAACTTCAGTTTTCTTTATGCTTATAGTTAATCCGAATGCGTTGCAAGCGATGGAGAAACAATTGACAAGTGCTTGAGCTTCTTCGAATGAGGTGGCCATGATCGCAGCATCATCAGCAAATAAAAGATCACGAATAATGCTTGTTTGAGTCAGCGATTTGATTTAAAACGCTGATGGTTAAAGAGGCCTCCACTTGTGCAGAATTCAAATTTCACACTCATGTCAAGATCACTAAAACATGGTGTAGCATGACCGAAAAGAAGAAAGCGAAAAGTACAGCAGCCTTGTTTTGTTTCCATTTGTACATCAAAGGTTCCTGAAAAATCTCCATTAGATAGAACAGATGCTTTCATTCCTTTGTGAAACGAGATGATGACATTTAGCATACTTTCAGATATGCCAAGCTTTTTGAGTACTTTCCAGAGGGCACCCCTGTTTACAGTGTCAAAGGCTTTGGTTAGATCAATAAAGACGGTGTAGAGATCATGGTTCTTCTCGCCAACTTTCTCAGCAACCTGACGAAGTGAAAACAAATCATATCAATAGTTCCACGACCTGAACGAAAACCACACTGAGATTCAGGATAAATGTCGTCAATGAGATATTTGATTATTCCGTTGACAATAATACGAGCGAGAATTTTGCGAACGATACCTAGAAGTGAAATGCCACGGGAACTATCACATACGACCTATTTGCCTTTGTTCTTGAACAAATGTTTTATGCAAGCATCTTTGTAGTTCTGTGGAACAGAACCAACCTTCCATATGACTTTAAAAAGCTCAAAGAGTTTCTTAACCAGCATCTTCCCACTTTTCCAGGAGCTTTGTCCGAGGAAAATTGCTTGATAGAATCCTGGATTTCCTTTAGGAATGGCTCAAAAGACAACTAGGGAATTTCCGGTCGCTGATAAATTGAAGCAATGACGTTGTCATCGATGGCAGAGGTGGAGTTAAGGACACTTTCGAAGTGTTCTTTCCAGCGTGATATAATTTCCTTCTTGTCTGTGTGGAGTGTGTTGCCGTCAGACGACAGAACAGGTGAAATAACATTTCCTTGTGGGCTGTACACCTTTTTAAGGCCTTGATAGAATGCTTTGGGATCTTTTCCGTCAGCTGCGGTCTGGAGTTCCACAGCCTTATCAGACCATCAGGACACTTTCATTTTTGTGAGAGCATTTTGCACTCTCCGCTTACTCTGTTTATATATGCGCTTTTGTGATGGACTTATTTGTGAAAATGTGATATATATATATATATATATATATATATATATATATATATATATATATATAAAATTTGTGTATTTAGGCAGCAATCCTTCATTCATGCACATTTCATTAAAAACGACTGACAAGGTGCTTTTATTTAGTTTTTTATATAATTTCTCGTGCGATCTAATAAAGTTTTTCTTTTCAGAGGATAAATTATATAAAAACTGTCCGAATGTTCTTTTTATCCGAGCGCTTTCGGCTATACATTTAGCCATTTTCAAGGATTATATTTCAACTGTTAGAATTAGAAATAGTTTGTTATATGTATGTTTTAAATTATATAAAAAACTAAATAAAAGCACCTTGTCAGTCGTTTTTAATGAAATGTGCATATATATATATATATATATATATATATATATATATATATATATATATATATATTATATATGCATGCGTGTATTTGTGTGTGTGTGTGTGTGTGCTTGTGTGTGTATACTTGTGTCTCTCTCTATATATGCTTTTGTATATATTCGTATTTAGTTATGTATTCATATGTGGCTATGAATGGATTTAGTGTCTGTTATATACCGTACCTATGAATACTAACGGGTATGTCCGAATCCTCATAAATACGTTGGACACTATTGTAAGTGGGGGTAATATACTGTCTAAGTAGTCCACCACTAGCACTGGTTTACCTACTTCACGCCAATGGCAAGTATTGTATTTTGTTGATGTCCTAAAGATTACTATTTCATTTACAACCTCCGTTTTTGTTATTTTTCATTCAGTAACCTTTTCTAGGTTACAACAGTGTCTACAGCACAATAAATGTTAAGGTCCTTGCTTCACTTTGTAGATATAATTGTGTCGGAGTCAAACCTACTAATTAAACAATAAGTAAAATATTTTAAATTTTATTCTACCAATGTAAAGAGGAGAACACAGAATTTAGACTGCAGAGCAAATTCTTCCCCTCTTCGCCTTTCGCCGGTGACCCCTCCGAGTTCGCCATTTCAATTCTATTTGTCACTATCAAGTAAAAAGAGAAGTCACATTATTTTTTATGTTTGCTTTTCTTCATTGTTTAATACAAAAGACACCGATTTTAATGAGTAGATTTTCACAGGAATAAGCTATTTATAACAAAAAGTCGCAAAGCTGTAAACAAGAAAAATGCCACGGTTGTTTCTGAAGGGACATAAAAACTTACACACGCACACAGGCATGCATATATACGGATGCATGAATGGGCGCGGGTGCAACGTGCACGTGTTTCAATACGATTTTATTGCCGTATTGCCAGCTTATTTTTAGGTTTTCACTTTTTTATTTTATTTTTTAATGTTGGTTGGTCAATTATAACAGATGTTTTCAAAGTATAATGCCTTTTCCCCCCAGCGGTTTGAAAGACATTGGTTTATCTTATATAAGTGTGAAAGAAAGAAAGAATGTATTAAAGAAAGAATGACTGAATAAACAGATGTAGAGACGGAAAAAAATGGAAGGGCAACGAAAGAGAGGAGAAAGAAAGAAAAAAGAAAAAGAAGTTAAAGGGGATAAAATAAAGAAGGAAAGACAGAAAAAAGAAAAAAAGGAAAGAACGGATGTAGAGAAGGAAACAATGGAAAGAAAATGAAAGAAAGGAGAAAGAAAGAAAAAAGAAAGAAAAAAGAAAAAGAAGTTAAACAAGAGCGATACAAGAAAGAAAGAAACAAAGAGAAAATAGAAAAGCGAAAGAAAGATAGCAATGAAGAAAGAAGTAACGTGAAAAAAATGAAAAAAAGATGATGAAAACTGAAAAGAAAAATGAACGAAAGGAAGAAAGAGACTTATAAGAAAGGAATAAAAACGCGAAAGAAAGTGAAAAAAAAGAAGGAAAAGCTTTAGGGGAAATGAAAAAAAGCGACAGAAAAATCTAAAGTACAGAAGAAGAAAAAAGAAAGAAAAAACAAATAAATAAAGGAGACAAAGTAAAATAAAATTTACTGGGAAGATAGAAAGAAGGAATTAGGAAAGTAAAAGTGGAATGATGATAGAAGATGAAGACAAGGAAGGAAGTCAAATGAAAGGAATGAGGCAAAGGAGAGAAAGAGAAACTAAAGAAAGAGTATTAAGAAAGACAGAGATAAAAAAGAAAAAAAAAGAAGAAAGAAAAAAGGAAATGTAATGCTTGTTAGAAAAATTAAAAGAGAGAGAAAACTAGAGAAATAAAGAAAAGAGATCAATTGTGAATCAGTGCGTTTCAGGCGCAAAACAAGCCGCGTGTGTGTAGTTTCTCGTTAGCAAGAAAGACACGTGCAAAGCCTAAAGCAGTCAACATCTGAAGGAGAAAAATGAAAATAGTGAAATATGTATATTGGTAGCAAAAGCCGGAAAGAATTCACATTTGTATTTCGAAAAAAGTGATCAAATTCTGCAAATTGGAGACATCTTTCGACCAGAAAAGATTCGAAAAAAATATCTGGTATTCAAACGCTGAAAGATATCACAAATATAAACACGTTCTATATATATATATATATAGAACGTGTTTATATATATATATATATATATATATATATATATATATATATATATATATATATATATATATATATATATATGTATATGTGTGTGTGTGTGCGTGTGTATATATATATATATATATATATATATATATATATGTATATATATGATTAATTTATAGGTATAGGGTTAGGTAAATGAGATAACTAGATATTACCGACTGTATACGCGTGTGCTGGCGTGCATACGCTGGTAAGCAAATAAATAATTACCAAATTTAGCCAAGAGGTGTAGACATAAGAGTGCTCAATGTGATTAGACAGAGCTGAGAAATATATGTTCATAAATACACATATACCTACGTTTAATGCGCGACTCGAGTTTCGTTGGATATAGCTTATCTCGTGCCCGATGACTTGGGTAACCAACGAAAGACGAGTCGCACATTAAACGCAGGCATGTGTGTATTTATGAACATATATGATTCATTTATACATGTTTCATTGAATGTGACGCTTGCAAGATTTTACTCAGTTTTCTAGTGTCCTTACAGTTTTTCTTTTATGGGGGTACAGTTAAACAGCCCGTAGTGATTATTGCCCTTATTATATACTGTAGTACGATTAATAGTAATGTCATGTTAAGTGCCATGACGAACTTTTAAAGCACAGTACATTGTGACTGATTTGTTAAGTGTAGGTCTGTATGTTTTATAAAAATGCTTTTGTTATCTTTAAACGTCTTTTACAATTATATGTTTTGAAAATGACAGTATTATCTACAAGGATTTTCCTTTTTCTGCTACATTCAGTGAAACATCCTGTAAAACACCCATTGCAAAATTTAATTTCCCTCGGTACAAAACTGGCCTAGACATACATACATATATACATCAACTTATATATAGAGACATTTCCTGTTTAGAAAAAAATTCGTGAGTGTTCTAGAAAGCTATTCTATGACGGACGAGTGTTTTATGATGAATAAGTGCAGTTTGAAGAAAACTTTTACAGTGCAATTCTTTCGTTCGAGATTTTGAAACGCTAAGGAGTGTCATTCTCAAAATGAACATATTGATCGGCTTGTGGAATGCCACTTAAATTTCGGACAGAATCCGTTATCAGATATTTCGCATCAAAGATAAAAGAACACTAAAGGAAACAGCTTAACAATATCAAAAGTCAAATTAAATTATATCAGGACTTAGTAGATACATTCTTTAGTTATACCATTCTTTAGTTACAGTTACGAAACGGCATGCGATTCCATAGAGTCGAATCCTCCTCATTTCCCCTGTATTCCTAATACATTTTTTCCAGGATCTACCACTTTGTGGATCAGACCTCTCTGTGGGTGCTTCCTTGAACATTGCAATATTACTCTCTTGAAGGAAAGCGGTGGATGTGTGGGTGGTATAATGGATAGCAGTTCGGAATGAGAAATCAGAGAGTCACGTTCGAGTTCCAGTCAGCTTCATTACATTCAATTACGCGTAAATACCCTTGGAAAAAATATGAATTCATCCTCTCTCCCCAGCTATGGGTTAAATAGAAGGACTGGCAACAGGAAAATTCCTTGTTATTCTAAAAAAATTGTTAATGCCATATTCACTTGCAAAAAAAAAAACAAACAATTATTCTTACAATCCAAAATATGTTTCAGTTTAAATAACCCACAAAGTGTTGATAAGCCCGTAAAAAACAATTAATCAATCGATCAAGTTGAAGGTTAATCGTTATCTTCCCATGCGCACTTCCTACCATCCCCTCTATCAGTCATGTTGCATATATATTCATAGTTACCATTTTAACAGTAGTCCTATATCTTGAGTGGCTCTTGAATCTGTGTTGTGTAAATTCTAGTATAAAAAAAAGATCGTTTGAGCAGCGATCTGAGTCTGTAATGGAATTTCTCGAGGTGTCTGTTAATCAATATTTAACGCCCCAAACAACAACAACAAAACAAAGTCCCAAATTATGCACTGATTGGTTCAAGCTGGTGGCCTCATCTTCGAGCTACGGATGGACTAGAATCGGTGATCCGAATTTTAATTCTAATGATGAAAATTCGCATCCATTTTGTACTAATGCCCTCGTGAAAAGCATGAGTCCATAACTGTTCATCTGACATCGTTTCTCATCTCACACCCAGCAAACATGAGTAAAATAGCAGAGTAGACGGAGTTCTTCAGCTTTGGTTGGCAACCAGTTTAAAAGAAGGATAAGAATTCAAAATTACTTCATCATCTTTCCCAACCATAGAAATACAATTTTCAGATATGAAAGAAAAGGAAGCTATTGCAAACCATGATCATCTATGCCCTTATCCCTATTATTGTAGTCACAACGTTTCGACCGTGGTACACTTTGGTCATCTTCAGGTGTATGTCATATTCAGTAACGTTTTGAGTAACTACTTCCGTGTATATGTTTAATTACCTGATCCAGTATTAAACCCACGGCCACGAGTTAACTGTAATCGACGTTTTTATTTATGCCCACTAGGTCTGTTTGTTTTTTTTTGTAGGTTTCATATTTTTTTAATCAATTCAACCCAAGCAAGGCAACAATGCAACTAAGACGCAAGAGGCCGTTGGGAGTAAAAGAGGATGAAAAGACTTTAGAAGGAATCGGAAACCCAATCTTAAGCAAGAAACAAGAGATAAACCTCTACTCCTGTTCAAAAAACCGGGGAGGAGAGTGAGTTGGACGATAGGCGAACCTTTTTGTCTTTACGGCTTATCAACCTTTCGCAGGCCAGAAATTCTTTTTAGATTGCAAGAATTTTTTATATGATAATGAATTACTGATATAAATCTTACTAATTAACCCATAGCGGGGGGAAGTAGCAGATTCATACCTCTCCCAAGGGTAAGTGAATATAACGAATGCGACTAGAATTGAAATTCTGCTCTCTGATTTCAAATTCACCACACGCACATCCAAGCTTACAGCACCCGGTATTCTCAAGCGATCACCCCTCTAGGTACTGACCTGTCTCGTCTTTGCTTAACTACGGTGATCCTACGAGAAACCGTGGTGTAACGTGATATGGCCGTAATCCTTGTAGGTTAAAGGGGTGGTGGTGAAATTTTGGGGTTTTGTTAGCTCCTTCTGGCTCAAAGACTTCTACCTAATAATCAATTATATGATAAGGATAATTCTTCATCTCTAAACTTTAGACAGAAGCCGAAATGTAATATCAATTTGCAATAGTGAATTATTTAAAAAAAAAAGCACTAGTTTATTACCTCAGTCATTTTATCTCTGTTTTTAATTTAAAAAAATATCTAATCAATTCTTTCAATAGAACGTAATTACGGTGAATTTCTGAGCAAACCTTGCCACTTACCTCCCATGACAACTGTGTAAAATCACATATCAGATAGAAATGTCGCCTCCCCTCTAACTGTTACTACCCAACCCATTGATATAACTTTTATATTTTGGGCGCAGTTCTTGTATCAGGCCACCTTGTCCGATACGCGCAACACGAGAGTGGTGTGTCATTTCTTTAGTTCGGCTTGACCTACTGGCCGACTGACCAAATTTAGCGTACTCAGGGCAACGAGACATATTTCCTCCGAATGCTTAAAGCTCAACGTTTTATCTCTTTTTCTTTTCTTTTCTTTTTTAGGCTAATCGAGTTCCTTCTCTCTCTCCCCCTCTCTCTCTTCCTCTCTCTCACTTTTTCTCTCTCTCTTCCTCTCTCTCTCTCTCTCTCTCTCTCGCTTTAAACGTTGTTCCTATGACAAGTTTTCTAGAACATTGGTATATTCAATTTCACCCGTTTACATAAAGAACAGGGACAATGGTAAGCTAGTAAAAGAAGAAGGATAAACGGATTGATAAAACGGACTGTCACAGATATGAATCAATTGAAATAGAAGCAGACACTTTCTTTTAGTCTTGCTCGCACGCACGCACACACAGGCGCTCATATTTGTGGGCAAACATAACCCAGATATTCTATAGATAACAAGAACAAAAAATAGAATAAATAAACAGAACATTAACAAAAGAAATCGATTGGAAAATAATATAATTAACAGAGAGAAAGAAAGAAATGATGAAAAGAAAGAATAAAAGGAAGGAATCGAAATAAAGCAAAATGAAAGGCAGTAAGGAAATAAAGGAAAAGAGAAACAAAAGAAATAGTAAGAAAGGGTGAAAAGAAAGAAAGACACGAAATAAAAGAAATCGAGAAAGGGGACAAAATGAAAGCAAGAGAGAAAGAAAGAAAAACGGAAAGGGAGAAACGAAAGAATGAAAAGAAAGAAAAATGTAATGAAGAAAAAAGAAAACAAAGGGAGAAAGAGAAAAACAAAAGAAATAGCAAGAAAGGATGAAAAGAAAGAAAGAATAAATGAAAAGAAAAATGAAAGAAAAAAGAAAGAAAAGAGCGAAAGACAAAGCGAGAAAGAAAGAAAAGAGAGAAAGAAGAAAATAAATTAAATAGAACACAGAGATAATAAAGAAAGAAAAAGTAAAACAAAAAGAAGAATGAATGAAAAGACAGAAAGAAAGAAAGAAAGAAAGAAAGAAAGAAAGAATAAAACGGATGGTAAAAAGAAAAAGTAAACTCTCAACTTATTGAAGGCTTCCATAGTTGGGTGAGTCATTAAAAAGGGAATCTGGGTTAAGAGCTAAAGGAGTTGAGAGGTTATGGCCTTTTTGGACTAAATAATTGTCAAAACTTCTGACCAAATTCATTTACATTTTTTTTAGTATCAGAAAAGGGTTTTTCTCCAAGAATCCGTTTCGTCCCCACTCCTCTCTTTTCACAACACTGACGCTGTTTGTTTAACGGCCATTTTGAAAACGTTAATAACATTTTTGTAAGATTTATTGTCAATGGCGGATGAAACTAAATACAATTGGGAAATAAATCGAACATAATTAGACAAAAAAATGTTAAAAAAATAATAAGGAAACAATTTAATATCATGAGATCGGGATAATTGTTCCAATCAGGGTTGACATAATCTCCTTCCTTGTCAATGCACTTAATTCAGTGATGAATATTAATCACACAAATTGAACATTAAACAATGAAAATTTCACATCAAAATTCAGCTAATAAATTATTAAGCCATACACAGAC
>OZ038514.1:31630896-31713396 GCA_964036315.1 Acanthosepion esculentum
ATATATATATATATATATATATATATATATATATACCGTCATCCACAGACAGACAGCTCACAGTGTGGCTAGATATCCGATCGTTTCAAGCCAGGACCGAAACTCAACCGATTTAGCAGCAGTCGGAGATTCTAATCCCTAGGCTATCGGTGCTCGGCAGAGAGAAAGGCGAATTTTTGCGTATTTATTTTTTTATAAATACGCTAGTGACCTAGAGAACTCAGTCCGTTGGGATATATATATATATATATATATATATATATATATATATATATATATATATATATATATATATATATATATATATATATATATATATATATATATATAATTTTTTAAAACAATTTCTTAGTAATTTCGTCCTCAGTACTTCAACTGCGTTTTCGTTCTTTTATTTTCCTTTCATGGATGCCATGTTCTTTGGAAGCTTGTTTAGACCAAGTTAATGCCCTTTTAGGCTTCCTTCACATGAATAGGAGTTCATTTTTTGAATAATAAGTATTATATGTCAGTGCTAGGTATCAGAAAGTTAGAGATGCATGATTTGGGCATGGCCAAAAATGTTGGGAGCCACTGGATTAGATAAAAAATGGTGAATTGCTGCCACATCTTGAGCTGCCCAATCCCTACTTTCCTGAGTTGAAGGTCGTTCAGATGGCCTTGTGGGGAATTACATTTCACACCCAGCAGCATCTTTCCCACAGCCGAAAGCCATTCTGTCACAACGTCTATGGTAAATATTCCACCAGTTCAGACAATTACTGCTAGAATACCCTATGTTGCGTACACGGAGTTGGAACACCCTCATTACCTCCTTATTTCAATTGTAAGGGTGATGTTCCATTTCACTCAGCTTATTCTCAAGAACCGCTGTACTGAGGAAAAGACACTTGCGTGCATACTTCAATTTAACCTAAATCAAAGATCAATCGTTATTTATCCTGATAATCTTCACTTTCTACTTCTTCTTCGTATGTTCATATCGTACGTCTCTTTTAGTAACACTCTTCTTTTACTAACTTTGAGTGATTATTGGATCTTGTATTAGGTGACTATTAGTAAAAAGAAATAACTATTCTTTTGTTATGAGATCGTTTATAAGTTTTAGGTTGTCACACATGAAATGACGCATTTTTTTGTTGGTTGTTGATCCAGTTGTCTAACGAAGTAACCTCTTTAGTATATAAAAAATCTTGATTTATTCCTGAATCTTTTTATTTCCAGATAATTTTTCTTCAATATATTGTGACTCATAAGCCCAATGAAAATGATTACAATGAAACAATGTTGAGTAATCTTATTGTATGAGTACAAACTGGGTCATTCTGACTCTGAAGCATTTCAGAATATCAATGCAGACTTTGGTAATGGTATTGTTGAAATCAGAACTGTACAGAGATGTTTTCGGAAGTTTTTTTCGGGAGATTACAGTCTTGAAAATAAACCAAGGGGAAGAGCACGATCGGTTATCAGACATGATCAACTGAATGTTTTGGTTGATCAAAATCCAAGAACTACAGCCCGAAAACTTGCAAAGTAAAGAAACTGGATAGGTTTGTTCCGCATGAACTGAATGGAACTCAAAAACACCATCGCTTTGAGGTGTGCTCTCTGTTGCTTTCTCGAGTGGAAAAAGAATAATTTTGTATCAAATGCGATGAGAAATGGATACTCTTTGACAACAGTAAGAGTAGGCCAGTGATTAGGTGCAAGTAAATCACCAAAGCCTCCATTGCACCCTAAAAAGTTAATGGTTACTGTATGGTGGTCTTTCAAAGGAGTTATTCACTATTCATTCTTGCCTGAAGGGAAAACAATAACAGCAAGCTCGTATTGTGGAGAAATTGAATGTATGCACGAAAAATTGAAAAAGAAACATTCCAGACTTGTGAATAGGGATGACCGAATGTTGCTTCACGACAACGCACGGCCACAGACTTCTTAACTGCCCAAGGGCGGCATAACCTGAATTATGAAATTTTGCCTCACCCTTCATATTCACCTGATTAGCACTTACTTAAGCATTTTAGTCTTTTCATACGCAATAAAACATTCTTCAATAAGGAAGAGGTAACCGAAGCATTTGAACGGTTTATCACATCAAAGGATGAAAATCTTTTTTAAAGATGGGATCAAGAATTCAGAGGTACGTTAGAGAACAGTCATTCATCAATATGATACCAATTTCAACAAAATAAATTAATTATTTAACATTTCAGAAGTGTTTTATTCTTTATAAAGTGCGTCCTTTCATGTGTGATAACCTAATAAATCTGGTGAATTGTTTATTTCCGATGCTGTCTGCGAGAAAGTGAAATACGCGAAAAAGTGAAACCGCGAATAAAGGTGGAATCACTGTACACCTATTTATAAGTGGGTTAGTAGAACGGAGTGTCAGTAATGACATCATAAACCCAGGTCAGCCTGTGCCTATTTTAGTAAACAATAGCTCACCTATCAGACGAGCAGGTGGTGACCGTTATAATCATTGCAGCCGTCCTTGATAGCAGCAACTCAACAAGCAGGTGTCTTTCAGATTTTTAATCTTTAACACCTGCCGATGATCTTACTCAGTGGTACCCAAACTGGTCAATATCAACCCCTGAAGTCGATTTCGGGATTGATAAATGCCTGGGAGTAAAAACTGTGTCGATAAATACTTGATTGAAAATAGTTGAATTCATTGATATGCGTGTGGATATCGAAGCTAAATCATTTTATAATCATTTCACTACAAGCAAGGCAATAAAGCCACTAAGACACAAGGAATTACTGAGTGTGAGAGAATATGCGGAAATATATTATTAAGGAGAAAGAAGAATAAAAGAACAGGAATTAAGACAGAAGATAACGATTGACACTGCATTTAAATTTTTGAAGATCAAAGTTGACCGGAAAGCAAGAAACCGAAAGAGAGAGAGAGAGAGAGAGAGAGAGAGAGAGAGAGAGAGAGAGAGAGAGAGAGAGAGAGAGAGAGAGAGAGAGCAACAAATGAGAAGTGCGAGAAACAAACTTTTTGCATAGAACTTACGGTTACATCTAGTCATTTCAAAAATTGGAGTGATGTAAATACTACTACAAAATGCCGCAATTAAATGCAACCGTTGAGCTAATTTTACTTACTTTCCCAAGATTGTACATGATTGAAGTTGGTTTTAGCCACGCTAAAGCGATTCTAATTAGCCAGAGGAACACTCTGAACCTGGAAGAGCGTGGTGAGTTACGACAAAAATCAAGGTCTTTGCTACTGCTTGTCAAACACGTCTTTCCTGTTAATTATGTCGAACAATTCAATAAAAAGGTCTACTAATTTATTCTTATTGTGTTTGAATATAAGCTTGGAGCCTAAACGTAATGTTTTTCTTTCTTGCTGTTGCTGACTCTGTGTTGCTGTTATGCTTGATTACATTTGCCGCCGCTTTTCTTTTCTCTTACTCTGCAATATTAAAAAAAAGAACGCGGTATCCCTGGACGTGGATATCGGAATGAGAACAATCAAGTCCGGAGATTAAATAAACGGTTCGGTTTGAAATCCCTTGGGGATCCCAATGGCCAAAACCTAGCAGTAATAACAACAAAGATGACGATATTAAATGTAAATAATATATATAATATAAATATAAATAATGTAAATAATCTTGATATTAATGGTTCACCTAGTCGAGAATCTTAATAAAGAGAATGTGGCATTCGGAAAGATTCGAAGCTGTGTACCGCTTTTGGAGGAAACCAACATCTTGTTCAGCGTGCTTTACACCGCACAGCCACGGAAAGCTGAACCCCCGGGCCAGATATATATATGATAACTGCCACTTCTTTACTGAAACTGAAGGGACGAAATGGATTCATACCTTTCCTAAGGGTATTTGCGTGTAGGTGGATGTAATGTATCCGAGTGGAATTCGAACCCGGCTGTGCGGTTTCTCATTCTGAGCCGATATCCATTACACCGCCCGCACATCCATTATGACAACAATTTGTATTTGTGGGAAAGAATGACGCTGAAATCTTTTCATCTAACTCAAATCCCAAAACCATGGAAGCGAAAAGTAACGTATCTTTAACAGAATGGTTATAAAGAAGTGGTAAATATTGATTGTTACTTGCGCATCTCGCATTTTTGAAATGGACACATCCGGTTGGTTAGTGACTAGTTTCCTACTGCAACTTTTTAAAAAAATAGCATTTTCCCTCTTTTTTTTTTAAAATTGATTATGCATCAAACAAAGGCGGAAGAATGGATCGGCTAAAACGTTGTGGCAACAGCAGCAGAAACACGAATAAGGTCTATTGTCTGAACAAAATTTGAAGTGTTACTGAAATTATAAACAATAACTTTTGTGTGCTTGTAAGTTGTCTAATAGTAACCGAAACAAAAGTGAAAATGAGGCAAATTGGAATTTTTTTTTTATCAAAGACGTTTTCGCCGTAAAAAGCTCATGTTCTCTTTAGCACCATCAGTTTGACTAAAAGAAAGATAAAACTACGTATATCAAGCGATCCCGAGACATTATCCTCACACATAGTTTTGTCTTTCTTTTAGTCAAACTGATGATGGCAAATTTAATCCTAAAAAATCCTTTGTCTCATCTTCACAATAACTTTTGTCTATAATTCAGGGTCTTCATTCTTAATCTGTAGCGAGTTTGTGTCTCAAAACAAAACTTTCAATTTCCTGATTCTATTTATTTTTATTTTATTTATGTATTTATTATTATTTCCGCAATACAAGGCCTAAGTGCCACTAAAGGTAGAAACTCATTAAATGGCGATGTTGTATGAGTGTGCTTGTTGACATATGTTCTCCCTCACACTGTAGCTCCTTTAATAAACGATGCCCGCTATATTCCTCCTGAAATGAAACGTGTAAAAAGAAACCCAAAGAAAATTGTCGTTGATTCAGCGTGTGAGACGATAGATCTTAATCTGTAGCGAGTTTATTACTCAAAATGAATCTTTCAATTGCCAGAAACATGTCTTCATTTTTATATTCCCGCTCATCATATGTTGCCCCTTCACCAAGATCACTTGTAAAAGAAGAGATCAGTTGAAATTAACAAACCGCATTTTATTTATTTATCTATTTATTTCTATTTTCTTTATCTTTTTACTGTCGTATTCCCTAAAGGACCATTTACTGAGGTTGTTGTAAGGGCTTATAGGGACGTAGCGAGAGTTGCATGTTATGAGGATATGTAGGATTGACATTCGATTTGAAGAAGTTAAGATTACAGTGATCAGAGAAACATCACCACGGGAGTTCGTTCGACATTGTAACAGTTCTGAAGAAGAAGCTGTCTGAATTGAACTTTCTCCTTATCAATGGAATATGAAGGGAATGAGGATGAGTTGATTCGGTGTACGTGGACTAGCGGGTCATAGTTGTAAAGGTTTGAACTGGTGGAACCGAGGAATGTAGTTCGAACATTTGCCATAAAAGTAGCGTCAGAGGCTAACGACGTTTCTTCTGTTGCTGAAGAGTCGAAAAAAACAACAACATCACTCTCAAGGACTTTCAATTGTTTTCAAACTCCGTCGATGCTGGAAAGTGAAGAGTGACCAGCTCCGATCCAGATTTAACAAGACACCATTTTTAAAACTTAAAAACGAAATTGTGTGAACTCTAAAAAAATTAAATTTAAGATTTAACATTGAGAAAATAAATGCAAAAACATTAGAGGAAACGAAAATTGATTTGTTCTCTTTATTGCGTCTCTATTTTGAAATTATAAATAAAAAGCGACATAAACTAATGAAAAAGAATTTCACTGAACAGAAGGGCAAGCATGTGCTTCATAAGTGTCATATTAATTCACTCTCATTTACGACAAAGCAATTCTATTTACAGCATCGTATTCAACTTAAAGTCACTTCCTACAGTTTGAAAGTAGACAACAAATTATGTATACAGTTATAATGGTTCATTACGAATAGAAAAAAAGGTGAATAATCGCCAATGACGCTGGCATTTATTTTAGAATCATTTACTATTAATTTTTGATTCAGTGAAATCCCTGGTTGTTAAAATATTAACTTTATTTCGCTTTTTCATTTTCTGAACGACTGCAATAGGTTGTTTGTGGCTAAATACTGGCTGTAGCAAGTATCTTCCCTTCGCTACCATTTATTTTAGAATTTGCTTGTTTTGATTGTTTAACGGCATATCAACTCCTTATGGGTCATTTAATGTCAAAATTTAATTTTCTTGGGAGCTTTAAAATAATAAAAATATGATATGTTATTCTGCTTTCACAATTGAATACATGGTAGATGATGCTCAGCTTTTGTGCATATACATGTTGGTGTGGACATCATTACTAGAGACGGTGATATGTGTTTTATGTTGTAGTTTTGTTGAAGTTATATTTTGAAATACAGTTTGATTTCTTTAAGTAATTGTAGAATATTATATGGATTAATGTCATAAAAAAGTTCTTTCATGTTGGTTGGTTGGCTGATTTTGTTTAGCGGCTTATCAACACCTCTATGGGTTATTTAATGCAGAAATTTAAATATTCTGGGTGCAATTGCGCGCCTTCAACTACAGATAAAATGTACTCTTGGTAATTTTGACTCTAAATATGTATTTTTATACTTTCATAGTGTTTTGTTTTTGTTTGGTGGTCACTATTTACCTATAGCTGGGATCCTGAGAGGTGCTACACCTTTGGGTCAAGGTGGACCTAGGAACAACAGCAATTAAGAGATGGTTCCACACTCCTCAAAACCTCCAATCTCCCGATGTTGGCGGATGTAGCTTATCGTCATGCCAAGGAATCTATTTCAGAATTATTTATTATTAATTTTTGATAAATTAATGCAAACAAGTTTAAATGATGAAAATGTGTTTTTGAGAACTCTGTCACCAGAATATTTTGAAAGGGGACAGCCTTTAAGTCACGGGGCTGCAAGTTAGAAATTTTATAAGAAAATCGTTTTCACAGTGTGAATCAAATGTCTTCCTGGAGGTGCCAGGCTCGTACAGCACCCACTTCTTAGCGGCGCGTCTAGTTGTTGGGCAACTTTCATATTAAATGAAGAAAGATTTTGTTTGTTTGAAAAAAAATATTGGAATTTGATATTGGCGTATTTTATATAAAGTAATCGATACATTTTCGCGATTAGTTTTAGATTAGTTTAACTAAAGGCTTTGATAATTTTAGGCAAGAAAGATATAGGCTTAATTATAAAAATGGCATCAGTATTTTTAAGTTAGCTTTGATATTATAAATGTCCAGCCAAAATAAAACTTTTAATTTCTAAAGATTACGGATTGCTCTCAAGGGTGAAAACGGATATATTTCTATTATTATACAATATACATTCATCCTTAATCCTTCTTAAAGACTGACGCTAACAGTGGCAGACTGGGTCTAAACAAATATTGGTTGCCAGGATGTAAAAGGAGCCTATCCATTACTTCAATGCTAACATTTAATTTTCTTAACGAATAAATAAAATTTTCAAAAAAATACCGATGGAAAAAGTTACAATTAATTTTAATTAATGCGTATTTCCGAGCAATTGCAGTGGACATTTTTTTATCGAGTTCACTCCATGCAAGGCAGTAAAAACCACTAAGACACCAGAACACCAGGAACAGAAACATTAATAATGAGCAGGAAGATAAAAGAGTAATCAGGTGGACAGTAGATAGCAATTGACATTGCATTTAAATTGTTGTAGATTAAAGTTAGTTGGAAAGCATGGAACTGGGAAGGTGTTCAACATTTGATGAGATCTCGACGCCAGTCTAGTACGGCACTTAAATTCAAGTTCAGATACTAAAGCGAAGAACTCATCCGAACAATTACTATGAAAATATTTATAGAAAAGGCACAGAGAGGCAACATTACGGTGGTGGGAAAGTAACTGAAGCCGAGCCGCCAGATCAGGATCAATAATATTGCTGATTCTTCTTAGAATTTTATCAAGCAGCTCTAGATAAATAATAGGAGCACCGGACCATAACTGCGTATATTACTGGCAGTAAATATTAAATGTAAATACAGAATATTATAATTTATTAGCAGCATGGCCCGGCGTTGCCCGTGTTTGATTCAAAAATCGTACGACTCATACAGCAATCGCTATCACTTGACTTAAAATATTTTTGCCTTTCCTTGCCTTGAAAGGAGTGCCCTTTGCCGTGCTGATGTTGCTACATGCCTTACTTCTTGCCTATCTCACACTGCGAATTTTTTCTAAGCACTATACCAAACATTAAATCTGTTACGAAAAAAGAACTAAACAAAATGAACACAAAACGATCAGCTTCAAAAAAGGAACTCGTAACTGGAAAAACCGAATGACAAAAGAATGTTAACAACAAATACTTTTTCACACCGAACACAGTTCTGCGGAATCAGAATCAACGTTGAGTTTAAGCAAGCGAATGAGCCAATTGGAGTAAAGTGCCATGCAGATTTAAATTTTTCCCACTTGTGACGAATGCAGCTATCGATTTTTTTGCATGCTAGCATGCTAGTTAACATTCGTGTCAGTCAGCTGTTGGCTCTCACGCTGGCCAATAGAATTTTCCTGCCTAATCGTGGCAGTCAGTTATAGGCTCTCACTCTGGCCAATAGAAAATGGCCGCAAACTACATGAAAACTGTCGTAGAAGTATGAAAAAATCGATTATTTCCACTATCGATGGGACTTGGGAAATGTAACGTCGGTCTTGGCCTTTTCACTAACTTAGAGCATGTGCATGTACATTTTGGTCGAAAATTGCGGCCGTGCACTCGTTACACACACACACACACACACACACACACACACACACACACACACACACACACACACACCCTACCTTTTATACATAGAGATTTATTTTTTTAATTAATGTTTTTAAATAGTTTAATACACAATTCACACATTAACAAATGGTTCAAAAGCGCCACTATATTAAGAGCAATAGTTTGTGTTTGCTAAAGGATTGTAGGAATCTGCCAATAATTGCTTCTGCATCCAATTCAGCTGATAATTTCTTTTCAATTGATGATAACATGTATGATTCGAAATTCTCACCAAACAACGAATTTCTTTACCTTGTTTTTATGATCGTTATCTTTGAAAATGTCCTTTCACCTTGGACTTGAGTAGCTGATAGTGTGCAGATGACTTTATAAAGTTCTTCTTTTTATTACTAAAGCAGTTGTCTGTGTTTGTTTCTTTATTGCATTTTTATTTGATATAGAGGACCCACTCCATCAGGAGCCCACTTGCCATCAAGCTAGCTGACATCCTAGCCAGACCGCCACTGGACGCTAACAAAAAGAAATGCATTCTATTATTTTAGCCAAAAGGTCCATTCCGTGTTTACCATTAAATAGCATTAAGTATATTTAATTTTAACCACATCAAAGATAGTCTTTGATTGTGGCACTTGTCAATTTTTTTAATCGATTCACCCCAAGCAAAGCGATAATTCCACTAAGATGCAAGGATGCTACTGGAAGTGAAAGAAAATGAAAAAAAGACTTTAGAAGCAACCGGAAACCCAATCCTAAACGGGAGTCAAGTGATAAACCTCTATCCTGTCCATAAATAATTTAATGGCAATTGTTCTGACGTACTTTCGTCTTTGGTACGTAGACTTTATGAATTTACGCGCAGTACTAGATTGGCAGGTAGGTCTCATTATTTTACAGTTGAAATGGCGAGATGTAATCGTAAGTTCTATGCCAACAGTTTCTTCTCTTGCATTTCTCGCTTGTGGCACTCTCTTCCAGCCTCTTGTTTTCCAGTTAATTTGATCTTCAAAAATTTAAATGCAATGCCGATCGTTATCTTCTCTCTTCTTAATTTCTGTTTTTTTTTCTATTGTTCCCTATCCTTAATAATGTCTTCCTTTTTTTATATTCCCTCACATGCAGTAATCATCAATGAAGAACCGTAACTTCTATTCTAGTAATTTCTTCGCTCGCACTTCTCGCTTGTGGAAATCTTTTCCGGTTTCTTGCTTTCCCGCCAATAGTGACCTTCAAATATTTAAATGCAATGTCAATCGGTATCTTCTGTCTTCTTAATTTCTGTTCTTTTATTGTTCTCTCTCCTTCATATTTTTTTCTTTTTCGCATATTCTTTTTACACTCTAAGACGATTAATAGATATTGTTAGTTTCGATCTGTACGAAAGAATGCTACCACCCGCTCCCCAAATAGTACATAATCATGCTGGGATTTCTTCCGAGCAAATAAGATAGACCACTTCTCGGTTTTATCCGTCATATTTCTATTCTTTCTTGTCTTGAAGTCACAACGCTATGGTGACTTATCTGTACCCCTTGTTATCATTTTTGTTAACGTTGTGACTTATTACGGTTGCTTTGCCTACTTTTGTCTTGGATATATATACATACACACACACACATATATATATATATATATTATTAATGTATATTTGGGCAGCAACTTTTCTTTTAAAGATGTTTCGTTGAATATGTCAGAGAAATTTTGATTAATTTTTTAGTTAGTTTTTCTAACATTCTTACATTTTTCAGCTTGGTTAAAATTAACGGAGTGCAAAACCTGTCCGTATTGTCATTTGTTCCAAGGCCTTTCGGCCAATTCTTTAGCCATTTGAAAAGAGAGTTTGTTTTGGGGTATTTTTAATTTCTCTTGATGTGCGACTGTTTAAGGTGTATTTTTGTGTTATACGGACAATTTTTGCACTACCTTACTCCTACCAAAAGAAAAGAAAATGTAAGAATATTGGAAAAACAAAACAAAAAAAATGAATAAAATATTCCTTGTCTGTCATATCAAGTATATATATATAATGAGAGGCCACGTATACTTTCTTGATATGTATATAATATCTGGATAAAATAAATGAAACAAAATTGGGTGTTTTTTTTATGAAAGTATTTATTTCTGTGTTTAAATAAATAAATATATACAAAAACACAGAAATAAATACTTTCATAAAAAAAACACCCAATTTTGTTTCATTTATTTTATCCAGATATTATATACATATCAAGAAAGTATACGTGGCCTCTCATTATGCTGTATGTATATATATATATATATGTATGTATGTATGTATATATATATATATGTATATATATATATGTATATATATATATGTATATCACAAACACAGTATCTCATTTGATTTCTGAGGAAAGACCTAGGTGGTCTGAAATATTAAATAAATAAATATATACAAAAACACAGAAATAAATACTTTCATAAAAAAAACACCCAATTTTGTTTCATTTATTTTATCCAGATATTATATATATATATATATATATATATATATATATATATATATATATATCTATATCTATATATATATATATATATATATATATATATATATATATATATATATATATATATATATATATATATATATATAAGAAATATAGTCTTAAAGTGTGCTATATTTATGGGATAAAGTGCTCAATATCAGAGATAGAGCGTGTGTAAATATAAAAGTGAACATGCTAGTGCAATCGTCAGGCCACGATGATTGCATCTAGCATGAAACAGACTGTCGCCTCTAAGTGTTGACATCTATGTTCACTTTTATATATATATATATATTGTCTGCTGAGGATTACTTTTAGACTGTTCTTTTCTTTCTTTTCTTGTTGTTTATTACAAACTTTGTCAATTCTGTTTCTTGGGCATTTCTGCCAATTACATTTAACCATAGCCAATTAGTCGATAATAACCCCTTGCGCCTTAGTGGCTTTATTTCTTTGCTTGGGGTGAAATGTTTAAAAAATGACCTAAAACTCCTTAAGCTACATTAAATACTATTGGTTTATATCACCGAGGCAGATCCTCACAAACCGGAACAACCTCAGCCAAACCGGAACGTATGGTAAACTTAGTTATTCCTATTAGCAATTCTAACTGTGACCAAGTCATTTATTCTATCAAGATGTGCTGCATATATTTTTTTGATATTCTTCGGAAATCATTCGATCTTGTAACCTGGAGTGAAACGATGGAAATCTAAGCCAGTCGAATATCGGATAATTGCCTTTAATTATTCCTTGCCCTAACCTTCATCTGACTAAATAAACAGTAATAGTTGTCCATTCTCAATTTCTCTTCTCTATGTCTGTTTGACTTTCTGTCTTTTTTGAGTTGTTACTGTTGTGTAATCTGTTCGTCGTTATAAGGTCAAGTTAATCGAGAATTGTTACAGTTACAATGAACTACTTCGCTGCCAGTTCTTCTGTTTCTTCCTCTTTGTCTTTCTTTTATTCTCGCTTTTTGTTGACTCATTCTCTCTTTCACACTCTCTGGTCGACGCTCACTCTTTTTACTTGTCCTATTCTCGTTTTCTTTTTCTTCTCTCACTACTCTCTCTCAACTGAATTTTTCCCTCTCTTTCTTTTTTTTTTAATCTCGGGCACTGTAACCATTCCATCTCTTCTGTTGGAGTGTAATAGAGTGTGTCAGATTGGGCGGATATACCACTTATGCCCGGATGTGTAAAAAGAAAGAAAGAAAGAAAGAGAATAAAAAAAGACGACATTAGTATTGTGAGTCACGTGTCCTATAGAAGAAATAGTCACGTGTTATAGACGAACGAGTGACAAACTCTGCTCATATCCGGCATCTTTCCATTTTTTTAAAACAAAGGACAGGAAAGGGTGAATTTTTAGAGTTTCAATTTAATATATATATATATATATATATATATATATATATATATATATATATATATATATATATATATATATATATAACATATCCATTATGTCCAACGTCGATGACATGTATACGTGTGTGTGTGTGTGTCCACAAGGACACATGAATATATAAGGGTGTGTGGTGTGTCTGTGTGGAAATATGTAACTTACCACCTTTATTGGTGAGTTATTAGTAATTGCACACACACTCACACACACACACACACACACACACACACACATACACACATTCGCACAAGCACGTATGTATTCAAGTACGCACATGTACATATGCACCTGTTTTCAAGTGTTCCTTTGTTTAATATAACTTCCGTGAGCATTTTTAATCTGGTTAAAATATTCTGTTTGGTCAAATCTACGTTGAAAAGATCAGTTTGAAAAAGAAACTAAATAAATCCACTATCTTATAATATCTATGTTATTCAAAATCATAACCTTGAGTCAAGAAGATCACAGTAGTCTTTCTTTCTTTCTTTCTTTCTTTCTTCTAATTTTGTCATACTTCTCTTTTTACCTATCGCTTTCTTTCTTTCTTTCTTTCTTTCTTTCTTTCTTTCTTTCTTTCTTTCTTTCTTTCTTTCTTATGATGATGATGTAGGCGATATGTTAAATTGTCTGTTTCATTGAAATAAACGATAGAACCTGTAATGCTTTTTCTTGGATCTTCCCTTAATAGCAATGATCCATCTCTTTTTCATTGTAATTCCATGTTACTACTTTGAGAAAAACGCTAAGAACCAACTCGGAACACCAAAAATAAATAAATGAATAAAATAAAATAAAATAAAAACAAATAAACCAATAAAAGAAATCTCAAATAAAAGAAAAAATATTATCTTGAAATATAATTTATAACTTGAATTCTTCACCCGTGGTATGAGAGTAAAAATTAAGTATAAGTAATTTTTTTGCTTCAGGCTGATTTCAATATTAGCCCATAACTGCGAATGACGGAAATTTCTGCTGTGGTTAATGTAGTAAGCAGTTAATTTGCCGACATTTTGCCTCGGATAAATAATGTACCATTCCGAAAGTAGAATCGGTGAGCAGAGTTCAAAATTTGACCGAATCTGTTACGTCATATAATGCCCTTCGAAAATGCACGAATCTCTCTTTTCCCTATGAGCTAAATAACAGGATAGGCTGAGCTTTCTAGCCTTGGGGGAGAACCAATCTAGTCTGACTTTAAAACAGAAAACCACTTCCCTATATTTCCCAAGAAGTTAAAGCAATTAATAGTGCAAACATATGGTTGGGCCTTTCAATTTTTCACTGACCGCTCAGTGTCTGCTCCGCTCCCTAGTTCGATTCACCTTAGTGTCAGTATGAACAAAAACTTGGTAATGCCCGGTGTACGTTCAAAAGAAACAGAAATTAAAATATCGACACGGTCAGAAAAGTTAACACGACTTTTTTTTCTATATCGTATTTTTTAAAATTCCTGTATCCTACTGGAACTGTCTGGAGCTAGATAAATGACAGTTAGGCATCTACACTGTTTCTTTTATCTTCTCTCAGGCAAGACAAACAGACCATCTTCTCATTTGCCAGCGAGAAATTCGGCTGCTTTTCTGCCATCTCCGGTTGCGACTGTCAATCTTATTGCCCCTCTATACATCTCGATAGATGGCCTGCAACTTTTCTTAGCTAGAATGCGGCCTAACTATATAAACCCGTAACCGGAATTTTTTACCTTGCGGGCAAGTGTCACTTTATCCCGAAATTAAAAAAAAATCTTTTTTCATTTATACAATTTATTCCTTTTTCCCTACTTATGGACATCGTGTAGTTACTTTGAAACTCTCGCATCTCGATTTTACTGGCAGCGCAGTCATAAACCACCAATCTCTTTAGTCTTAGATAAAATCATTTAGAGTTCACTTGACTACACGGTTGTACTAAAGAAACTAGATTTGAGCAAAATGTTCAGTAGGTTAAATTTGGCCAATGTGCAAATATTCAAATACAGTAGTTTTGAGCTTTTAACCAATCACTGATAACTGGTTCGATCTTTAGGTTTGGCATTTTGCGCGAGTGAGTGAAGCAGGTCGTCTGAAAATAAAACTGTTCAACTTGTCATTCATTGCATAGTAGTCAAAAGACGTTAACAAAAGCGAGAAATTAAAACCAAAAGAAGAGAAAAGTAAAAACAGACTTCGTTAATAGGATTGGTTAAATGTACTATTTATATGATTGTTATTTGTAGTTACTATGGTGAGTTATTGAATGAAAAAAGTGGCAAAAAAAAAATCATATTTGACGCCTTTCGTCCTTCAAAATAACTTCTTTAGATAAAATAATGATTATTGAAGGGAGAATATATATGTAGGGGAAGGGAATGAAATACCAACAATCTTCGATTATAATTACACATCGAGAAAAACGATGAAAATGCATGAACGCTTAGCTTTAAATTTCAAAATTTTGACATCGGATGCACAACCTAGACGACGTCATTTAGCTTCCTACTGCTTCTGTTTTCTTATTGTCGCTGTTGTTTTAAAATATCCGACATTGTAATAACTGTAGCTTTGTTAAGAAAGGTGAGATGCTATAGGAACGTGGACGTAATTTTACCGGAGAACAGTCGGTAATAAGTACAGTTTCTGTATCTATTTGCCGCAATGAATTACTTCCTCTTAATTAAAAATGCATACTTTAAGTCGAAATTATGGTTAGACTTATTATTTGTCATCAAAGTTTAGGTACCCAGTGAGTATCGAACTCCCAACCTAGTAACAATAGTGAGACGACCCCGTTAATCATTACCAACCACTCCTGTTTTAATTGAAGTTCAGAACTTTTAAAATGTCTTTAGCTCTTGCTAATAAAGGCACGTCGCGACTTCATTTTTATTTTAAAACTTTTGCCGTCTCTCCTAAAGAAGTCAAGTAAATATATTATGTTGAGTTATAATTAATTTCCGTTTTGGGACCCAACTGTAACAACGGATACCTAGCCAATAAATATGTCGCAATATGTGATGAACAGTGGTTTATATACGATAATGATGAGCACAAAACGCAGTGTACTGACAAAGATAAATCTCTACAATCGATCAGAAAAGATGAAATAAAAGCTGATATATATATATCATCTTTTCTGGTCGATTGTAGAGATTTATCTATATATATATATATCAGCTTTTATTTCAGCTTTATTATATTACCCGGCTAAGATAAGTTTTCCTTTGTCTTTATTCATATATATATATATATATATATATATATATATATATATATATATATATATATAGTTGTATATTTAGGCAGCAATCCTTCTTTTATGCAAGTTTCATTAAAAACGACAGACAAGGTACTACGGTTAAGTTTTTTATTTAATTTTTCTTGTGTACGAACAAGAGCTTTCTTTGCTGGACAAAGGGTGTGTAAGAACTGTCCAAATGTTTTATTTTCCCGAGAGGCTTTAATAATAAAAAAGGAAAAGCCTACCCATAACAATATTGACTACGAACAAAGCCACAACGTGCTAACCGTATTTGGAAATTAAAACATCCCTACTACACACTAAGACATATACATAATGCACACACCCAATTAAGCAGAAAAATCAAATCATCCTTGATAATGGCTAAAGGTATAGCCGAAAGCGCTCGGAAAAATAAAACATTTGGACAGTTCTTACACACCCTTTGTCCAGCAAAGAAAGCTCTTGTTCGTACACAAGAAAAATTAAATAAAAAACTTAACCGTAGTACCTTGTTTGTCGTTTTTAATGAAACTTGCATATATATATATATATATATATATATGAAGAAATATAATTTTAAGGTGTGCTATATTTATTTGGAAATTTCATTCATTAATGACAACACCCAGTTTTTTTTCATTAGTTTTTACCATTTAGATATTGTATTATTTTTTTTATTTTTTCTAGTATTTAATTCCTTTTGTTTTCTATGCTACTTTAAAATAATAATAATTCTTTCTGTCGTGTCTCTCCACATTTTCCTGTCATTTGTAGATATATTTTTTGTAATCACTCCTAATCCTTGTTGCGCCATCCATTTATTCAAGCATTCAAGATAGCTTATGCATTGTTTACCTCCAGCCCTCTTGCCTTTCATTTGTATTGAGAGTATCAAATTTTCAAAGCCCTCTTTTAGCTTTATGTGCTATAGAAACTTCAACTATCTATTCCTGATTTTAAGTATAAATGTCTTCTTTGTTTCCATTTTCTCTAAAACTTCATCATGAATCGCATATTCGTTTTATGGTATGTAAAATCAGAATATCATGGATCGTGTAGTCCAAAAACTACGAAAACGGTTGTATAAAGATAAGGACCTTTAGAAGATATTCCGCTTGGTAAAAAGGAAATCATCACTTGTCGTTTTATGAGAACTTATGCTAATGCAGAAGCTACAAATTAGGAATGAATTAATGTTTGCTTAAACTTCTATCCTGTTCTAAATATAGAAATGGCAATGCATTCGTTAGCTACAATGAGATATATTTGCAAAATAGGCTTCCTAACGCCAAATTCAAACATGTGGAAATAATGAAAATCAACGCCCCTTATAGGTTTATTGAGGGTGAATTCGAATGTCATACAGCATAAAAACAGCTCAGTGTCATACTTGAACAAACGATAGAGAAAGTTTTAAGAGACAAAAAAACATGAAGTGGTTTATCAGGATGATATTTGCTTTCGTGCGTTCACTAAAGAACAATTAAATTCAAAAACCGACTTAGCCTTGAATAGGCTAGGAAGGGCAGACATGACTATCAATGAAAAGAAATATGTACATAAGTGTAAGGAATATAGTTTCTTGGATAATCGATTTCGAAAGAAGGTGTTTCGCTCCGACAAGTTTTAATAGAGTACGAATGTACGAATAAAAATGTAATACTTTTCAAGATTATTCAATTTTTATAGAAGATATTTATCAAAATATTCAGATTTAATCGAGCCATTTGCTAATTTCAATAAAAAAACCCACTGAAGTGGTTTGAACAAAAAAACAACTAACAAATTTTGATAACTTAAAATGTGCCTTTGTTAAAAAATAGCCATAATAAAGATATGTTGCAGGTGGTACATTGGTCTGCAAACAGATATTGAATGACGAGAGACAACAACAAACAAAACGAAGACGTGAGTAAAAAAATATATTTTCATTTTATTTTTGTTAGAGAAAATGCATCGGTGAAAATAATAGTGCGCTGGGCAAAAACTATCTCGGCATGTTCATGTAGACGGTGAGAAGAGCGTTGCCCTCAGGGGGAGAGTTTTGTAGCCGCTTAAATGTGTTGTTCTGAAAAGGACAGTTTTGCAATATTTTCGAGCTTTGAGACCTTTTTATATCCTGAATCAGTTTTACAATCACTGATTAAGCTTCTTCTTTCAGTTGCTTTTCAAAATAATTAGGAGTCCCGACAGGATACGACAGATATTTAATCCTCTAAAAGATATTATATTAAATGCAGATGCCAGTGGATATTCTATTTCTAGAATATTCTCTCACTAAGGACACCCAGTGATGTACGTGTCCATAAATTAGCAGCAGCAAAATTCAAAATTTCAATTATAGAAAAAGAGGCTGTGACTATTGCTTGGACCCCTACTTGAGTTCATCATTTCCTGCTAGATCAAAATCTCTAATGAAATGTCATCGTAGACTTTTAGATTTTATTTTTAACTTGAAGAAGGAATTACCAAAAATCACATCATAAAGAATATTAACATGGGCTATCCAGTATTTGACATTTGGTTTTGATATTGAATATGTTAAAGGAAACTTCATTCCTCAAGTTTATACGTGGCCATGATTATATTTTCAACTCTATAAAATACTGAATAGAAACTGATGTCTTATTTATAAACTCACCGCATAGACACTACACTACACTACATGGTAGTGAATAGAATTGTCTCGAGGATAAGAAATTTATGAAATAATTGACCCAAAGACTATATAAAGAAATTAGACATAAAATAACTACAGAAAATGGCGTAATACGCAATGGTGACTTAATTATAGGACCAGAAACCAAGAGAAAAATGTTATAATAAGTAGACATAAGAATATCCACTGGAATTGCAGAGTATACAGAAACGATTAGAATTAAAAACATGCTAGCCTGAATACTCAAGTGACGTTGAAATTTACGTTCAGAAATATCGAAAATGTATAGAAAGAAATCTAACAAAATTAACTTTTTTTCGTGGCCTTGGATTCGTGTTCTCCTGAACTATGTTTACGTTAATGGTGTTGGACTTATACTTATTTTACTGAACCCTTGTCCGAGGCAGTTTGAAGTTATTCGGGTTTCTAATAGAAGGAATCTGGAATTTGTGAGGCAAATATTGTCTGTAGTTATTTCTTAAAATGGAGTGCCAAAGGTTTTAGTATTGGTTAACGCTCCAAAATTTTGTCTTGAATGACACTGTTATTGGTTAAGGAATATCCAGTGGTGGCATCCTACCGGATCGCGCTAAACGATTTTTAAAATTCTAAAAGCTTAGTGAACCACTTGTTGGATTATCCGAAAATAATCTTTTATATTAATAGCCGATGGTCTAGGTAAAATGTTAGTTACACTAGGCTTGCTTGCCTAGTGAAACTCTAATAGACACACGCCCCTACCGTTTTGAAGTTAAAAATGTGGCAAATCTTCTAGTCATAAATTTGATAGGTCTTTCATTGGATCTTTGGGACTGCAGCAATTCAATTCGAATATGGCTAAGAAACCATAGGACAGCTGATGACACTAGAGTAAAAAAACATCAGACTTCTGAACAGAAATATGAGAACAGAATTTCAATCTGGAAATATCTGAATAAATAAATGTTTTTTTATTAAATTATCAAAATAGTTTAATTCTTTTTTATATTATAAAGTGATTTTTTCCATTCTCAGATTGAAAAGAAAATAAGCAGAATAGGTACCTAAAGATTGCCGAAGGTTATAGAACCGGTTCCTGGAAATTTAGGATGCCACCATTGGTTATATCTCATATAAAACACTCACTCACATCCATAATTACAGAAAGAATAATGCAAAAAATAGAAATAAGATTAGAGGCGTCTCTCCTGTTACGGACAATTACCGCAATATAAATTTTAAAAAGAAAAGTTAAAAAAAAAAGCAACTCACTGTCGAGAAGACGCCAGGTTTACCACTCCTTAGTGGGTAGATTCTTTACAAAGTCAAATACACGACTTCGGAACGGCAACCAACAATAACGAACGGCTTATAGTCAGCAATGCAGAATTCATTGTTTGGATCCTTCATCCAATTGAGTGTGTTACATATACTTGCCGTAGGTGATTTTCACGGTTCGCAATTTACCTATACATTTGATGTAAGCAGTATAGTGAGTTGAGTTGGAATTCATAAAAGTAAAAAGAGGTATTATTCGCACAAGACTCGTTTCCACTTGATTCTGTGCTTGAAATTTATGTGACTTGGGAACATCATTTATTCACTTCTGTTCGGTAATTCCGGTTATACGACGATTTCATAGCTGGTCCGACTTTCGTTACCCAATTGGTTTCTGTCAATCTTTTCTCGCTCAACGTTCGTACTTAGTCACGTGATTCTGCACGCGTGTGAGAATCAGTTTTTAGCTTCTGCTCAGAGCTGTTGCTGGGGTTCAGTCTGTCTGACCCAATTGTTTTTGTAGTCAGCGACTACTATTATATATTTAAAGAGAGGAGGAGTTCACATGATATATTATTCGAGCGATGGGAAAGAAAGATGAGTTGCTAAGTGTAAAGTGTATATGGTTATGGGTTTTGGGCTTCGATAAGATTGGGAATGTCTAGCAAGACTACTATCAAGTGATTTCGTATGTAGGTTAAAAAGCTCCTTTGGGTTCCATAAGATGACAAGTTCCCGCGTCTTTGACAATGACTTACTCTTTGAATTGACAAAACGTGCTACTAAAGAGAAAATGAATAAATCCGGAAAAAGCTCAGTTTATAATGCAGAAGTGTCATAACACGACGTTAATTGATGGAAGAGCGTCTCATGTTGGCCAAATTAGTCCAATAACTACTTTCCGTTTATGTTCCTAATGAACATAGTCAACAATAAAACACGGAGCCTGGCACACAAAATGATCTCCCTGAAAGCATGGACATAGATGATCAACAATGAGACTCAATTTATCAATGAAAACGTTATTTTGAGTAATGCCCGTGCTGTGTTATATTGGAAGAGGGCGTGACCTATCCCTCACAGAGTCATAGGAAAAAACTCACAATTTTGGTAAGGAAAAGAATCACAATAAATTTATGATTGTAGGTAATAAAGTCATCTATTTCTGTCGGGTACTTCACTAGTTTATGGGTCCGCTCTGTTTGCAACAGAAATCGACCCAACTTCTAAAACACGTTTTGTAACAAGGCTATGGTCACATATTCGATATGTGTCGTAGTTATGGAGTCCTAGTATCCCATAAAACCCGATTTTAGGCAGAGTTTATGGGTCTTCATGGTGTGCAATAGTAATTCATAGTAGATCTAAAAAGAATTGTTTTCTAACCACGCTATGGTCACATATTTGACATATTTCATAGTTAGGGAGTCCGAGTATCCCATAAGACCCGACTTTATGTGAAGAAAGTCTCAATTTGACATTATTAAAATTTGAATTAAATGTCCCTTGAATTTTCAATTTATTTAGGAGACAGGGATATTGTCCAGTTTTGGGATAAGAGGCTGGGTTATACCCGCTGGGTTTTGTCCACTGTGTCTTAACCATGACCTATTTCTTTTTATCTTGTGACTTTTTACCTGGATTTAAAGAGAGAACGTTTGAAATCTAAATGACCCGGATGAAAATCTCACGACAGGGAAAGAAAAGAGAAGAGATAATATATAGAAGAAATATTCGATCTACCAGAGGTATTACCCAGTCCAGCTCAACGTTTCCGGAAGATGTAATGGCAAGAGTCTAATTTAAATGTGAAGCGTAGAGACTATAAACAGACTCCCCTAGATATGAACATGCAAGTTGTCCATTTTGAGTTTGTATGATTACTTACTCGACACTCAATCATTACGATATAATGCTTAACAGAAGGTTTCAGTATTTATAGTTCCAACAGAGGCTTATGTACATTAAATTGCCATTTGTATTTTATTCTAAAAGGTTCGTCACACTTGTATACATTATAGTGAGGGTTAACTGTGTTGTTTGACGACGGAAAAGAATTTCGTGTTAGTGCAATCTGACCTGCATGATTATGTCCATTAAATAGAATACAATCTAGACTGTGTACATTAAAATAACTTGCATTTATGCCTGCTAAATCGGGAATGTGCATTTGCTGAGAACCAGAAAACAGGTTACTGACCTCAGTCTAACGACAGAGAATTGGTTGTGTCATCATCGATAAAAATTGCTTTTCAAAATTGCTCTGCTTGTGTCGCCATTCAAATTTGAGTGTTAAAAATCTCGAAAACTGTGAATTATATTTTCTCATTATTATAATAAATACGGCCAAAAGTAATTTTGCAATTGTTCATATTTGTTTGCATGAGTAAACTAGGATTATTATCTAAACAATTACCTTTCTTACTGGATGAAAAAAAAATTAGTCATTGAAAGTATATATATATATATATATATATATATAACAGAAATGAAGGTGTTAAGCTTAATATTACTAGACATATTGAGCACTTTAACCCATAAATATAACACACCTTAAAACTATATTTCTTCATATATATATATATATATTTATATATATGAGATCTGATAAAAATATGTGGGGACTATTGCTATGGTAACGGAATTAAAGTATGTAGAGTGAAGCCGCTTGGAACAGATTCACATTGAACTCTGTCCTGTATGCGCAATAAGTGGTAACGTTCTCGCTCACTTCCGTTGTTAATAGCAGTGCTTGTGTAGCGTGCGGCCGGCCGGCCGGCTCACTAAACCACAGAGATTCCGTCAGTGACCATGGTTTGTGCAGCAGTTTTGGCCAAGACAACATTCCCCAGGTACAATAACCACCACATTTTCCACATCTCGCACCTTGCGACTTTTAACTCGTTCTAAAACTCAAATCCTCCCGTAAGGAACAAGATTTCAAAAGTTTTAGGTAATCCCAGAGAATGCGATGAGGCAGCCACTCGCTATCCCAACAGATGCATCCATCAGCGGAAATGACGCTGGGCAAATTGTGTGGCTTCAGATGAGACTACTTCGAAGGAGATTAAATGTCGAATTGATATGCGTTGTAATTTTATTTTATAGACTTGGTCCCGATCAGATCTATATATATATATATATATATATATATATATATATATATATATATATATATATATATATATATATATATAAATTTAATTAGAAAACAGACAACCTTAAGGGTCTATTGATTATATTTTATTTCCCCAGGAAGGTGGTTTTTCCTGGTTCCTCAGATCGTGTGTGTGTGTGTATATGTGTGTGTGTGTGTGTGTATATGTGTGTGTGTGTGTGTGTTTGTTTGTACAAAAAGATAAATCGAAAAAATTAAAATTCAAAGCAATGTATTGGCAGCTTAATCTACCCTACATGCTAACAAAATATTTCTTTGTTGAATATAACTCGTGGTATGCTCGCTTAGTGGTGTAGATTAATGCGTCCTCTTACCATTACAGTAGAATATCACATTATTATAATAAAGGAGATCAGGCTGTGTAACCGATAAATAAAAAGCGTTGTATTAGCAACCTGGTATCCCCTATTAGCTAATGAAATATTCCATTGTTAATCGTGACACTGAGTACGTTTGTTTTAGACTTTAAGCTAATAAATGATATCTGGACATGATGTCTTGCTTTTTTATACGCTGTCCAAACGCAATATATTTCGGCGAGTACTTGACCTGTTTAATGAGGTTGTGTTGTTCCTCAAGGAAAGACTATTCTTTTGGAAGAGTTGAGAAATCATGACTTCTGCATTTGACTGCCTTACTTGGCCGATGTTTTGGGGGATATTAATGAACTTTACATGATGCTTCAAGAAAATGATATGAACATTCTGATCCAGACAGACAAAATCAAGGCATTTGTGGCCAAACTTGATCTCTGGAAGGTCAGAGTGGAAAGGGGCAATTTTGTGTCTTTTGTGAGTTTGAGTGATTGTGTTGGAGATGATGTTATTCCGAAAGGAATTGCTGAAGATATTTCTGATCACCTCACTGCTCTTCAAGATGAATTCTGAGGATTGTTGCCTAGAATGTTGATCAGAAATCCATTTCAATGTGAGGTTGGAACTGTTGAAGAGGCAATTCAGGAGCAATTCCTTGAGCTTGACTATGATTCTTCTGCGATGGATGAATACAGTGCTGTGGAGCTGGAGAGGTTTTGGCTGTCCGTTTCCACTCTGTATCCATAACTGGGCAGCAATGCAGTGAAAGTGTTAGTGCAGTTTTTGACAACTTATTTGTGAGAGGCAGGCTTCTCTGTACTTGCCAATATTAAAACAAAACTCCGCAATTGTCTCATTGTTGAGTCCGATCTGAGGTGTGCACTCTGACGGACTCCCACTGATAGTGATCACTTAGTATCGCAAAAACAAGTTCAAAGTTCTCATTTTTTAAGTATTTTGTTAGCGTCCTCTTTTTTAAAATAAAAATGAAAATGTCATGAAATCACTTGATTTTTGGCGACATTTTTAGGAGGAGGTGGGAAATGACCTGCTTGTCTAATTTTAAGGGGAAGCAAACAGAAAACGATTAAGATCTACTTGCTTAGAGTAATTCATCTTGTTGCCATAACGTCGGAATATCTCGGAACAAAGAAGAGTAGCTCAGGTTGTGCGATTGATAAATATATGAATTCCAGTTGTGTTTTATAGATTAGAAACTAAGACTTGTTTTAAAAGAACTGTGTATAGTCCAGTTTTAAAGATCATTTTTGTAAGACTATCGACAACACTAACAAAGTGGGCCATGCACATCCACCATACAGATATTACTGTTCTGGAAACAGACAACGGCTTAAATAAAACAGTTGACTTAATGGAATAAGCCCAACTGACTAAAATGGTGATACAATCTGAACACAATATTTGGCAAGTACACCTCACGCCTATTGTTACTAATTAATCTGTCGTTAATTGTAATTAACTCTAACTAAAAGTGAATCTGTACAATAATAGGCTAGATTATCTTATTTAAAATACATTAATTGTTTTTCTTAGGTTTTCTTTGAATTCATTCTTCCTTCTCCTCTAGTGAGCGAGCTTATTGAATTTGTTTATTGGCAAAATACAGTGGCCGCTCTTATTTTTGTGGGGGTGAACTGGTCTTACTAACATATTTTATTTTCACATTGAATATTATGTTATATTTTAGCTTTGATTGTGGATTCATCCCCCCTCATTTCATGTAATTAAACTTTTATATATTTATATAAAAATGATTAAAAAAAGGACATTTGTTATATCATGAAATTATTATGACATGGGTGTGTTTGTAGAGTCCCTGTGAGTATGTGGCATTGTCGTATATGGTTGATTGTAATTCAATTTGCAATAAATCTATATTCAGAATGATGGACGTCCTGTTAAAAAACTTAATGTAAATAAATACACTTACACCTTGCATAAAAACATGTGTAAATACATATTTTCCAGCATCCAAATTTAACCAGATTTCATCTTTGAAGCTGTTGCACACGCGTCCTTCTGCATTTGTATCGCTCTTTCTAATATCATTCTGAGCAAAGAAGGACATTGTTTCATCATGAAATATTTGTCATGATTGTGTTTGTAGGATCCCTGTGAGTATGCGGTATTGTGGTATATGGAGGATTGAATGGCGATGGATAAGTTCTTGTGGTGAATGAGTAAATTGTAATGGATGAATGGGTCGTGATTCAGATTATCTAGGTTTAGGATAGTGTAGACCAGGCTCACTCCACTTCCTCTTCGGCTTCATGCCACAATTGTAATTCAATTTGCAATAAATCTATATTATTCGCTACCGCTTTTGTATGTGCTTTTATTAAATCCATTTAGTCAAATTAGTTTTTATTCAAATCGTTGTCTCGACATAATAGAAACAAAGATAATATTGTTCTAACAATTCGCACAAGTTGCGAATACTACATTTACAAAAAAACTTTATTTTTTATTCCTGTTAGTCTTTGGTGACATAATAAATGTTTAATCGTCTAGGTTTTTTTTGTACGTGTTCATTTGAGAGAAGTTTATTTTTAAGAAGACCAGACGGTTTGTGTAAAAGATTGTTGCACATATATATCTTTTTAGGCTCAGCGGTTAAAAACCGCCAAAATTGTTAAGGTTTCATTTCGAATTCATGTAAAGGTTTGTTTTTTTTCGTAATTGAGAGACGTGTTCTCAAGCCCTTGTGAAAACTTGGGTGGAGCCTTCTGTGAGCCTTTTTTTTTTTTTTTTTTTTTTTGAATAAATAGAACTTCGGCTAGAAGGCATTTGACACCAAGAAAAAATATTTAGACATTCAGACGAGAAAGTACAGAGTTACAAGGTAACTGCAGAGAGCTTAAAGAATTTTGAAGTTGACGGGTGAAAGTTCTCCTGCGATTGGACAACAACGAACAAAAAAAAAAGATTTCAAAGTAATTTTGCCAAAAGCCTCAGTGAAGCACGAACAGTGTGAATTTTAAAAAAGCCATTTCCAAGATTGTTATATGTCCCAGAGACGCCCGTGGGACAAGTAAAAGTATTTTTCCTAAGAGGTACTTGCACATTTGTTTTTATTAATTTCTTGAATGTGTTTTCTCTTTAACATTTTCGAAATTGAATCCTTGTGTCTTTTTCTAAATTGTAACCCTCCTTTCATTTTCAATGGTTAATCCTTTTTTCCAATATATTATCCTGCCTTAAATATTTATAAATCACACAAAAAGAAGATTTTTGTCTTATATGCAAATTTTTCTATTTTTCGTTCTTAAATATTTGCCCTTTAAAATGTTATGCGGTTTTTTAATTGAATCCTTGTGTTTTTTTCTAAATTGTAACCCTCCTTTCATTTTCAATGGTTATCCCTTTTTTGCAATATGTCTGTAAATGTTATCCTGACTTAATTATTTATAAGACACACAAAAGGAAATTTTTATATAAGAGTCTTATGTAATTTTTTTGTATTTGTATTTTTTCTTTTTTCCGCATACTGTAATAAATGTTTTTCTTTTGAAATTTTACGCAGTGGTTCGAGTCTTGATTGCGCCTTATACAGATTTCTATTCCTATTAACTAGGTTGTAGTGTTTGGCACAAGAATGTAAATTTGGTAGGGAGTTATAATTTGTATACCTTTTCCTTTCACATGTTCTACAGAGTCTTTTTTCCCATTTATATCTAAGTGGCTATCTATTCAATTCTTACTTTATTACTTTATGTCAGTCTTAATTTTCTGTTATTTCTCTAACATCCTTTATGAAGAAGATACTTCAGAGTTGTAGTCATACAGAAGTAAACTGAGAATGCCATTGACCAGGGGTAGCCAAACCGCGGCTCGCGAGCCACACGTGGCTCTTTGTCCTTTAATAAACGCCTGGGGGAAATATGTTGGCTTAGTTTTTTTGTTTCATCACAATTAATATAAAGGTTAAATAAGAAAAATTCAAGTATTTTATAATTATTTACTGGGTATGGATTAAGACCACATTTGGATTAAAACGTAAATTTAATGTTCATGGTTAGTAAAAATATTTTAGAAATTAAATCCTATTTTAATGCTAGATCTGAGTGGGGCATTGTTCTTTTGTTTTGAAGGAAGAAATGGTGGGAGGAAGAGGGATTAAATCAATTTTCGGCCAGCAAGTGTTACAGAGGAATGTTAGAAGACTGAGGTCATGGGTAAGGGGATTAAGGGGACCGCACCCACGTCATGTACATATATCATTTTATGTTACTGGAATGTTCCCGTAGTTCATTACAAAGACAATCAACAGTCAAGATTTTGAAAACAGTTATGTGCCATGCATGATACATGCTTTCGATACATGACTGACGAAGCAGATTTTTTTCCTGTAGGTTGTCATTTGACCAGTTTCCATCCAAGGCTATAGAACCCGGTCGGTTCTGCTATTTACCCATAGCTTGGAAATATATATATATATATATATATATATGAATCACCCGAAAAAAGGGAACTTTTTAACAATCCAATAAAACCAAGAGTGATGGAAGAAAAATATTTAAGTCATAGTAATTAAAATCTTAAAACATGCCATTTAAGAAACAATGATGGAATTTTCATTTTTTTAAAAATTACGTCCTGTAGATGGCGTCCTCCTGTACGAATGCATTCTTGAAATCTGCTGTTGAGATTCCTCATTGACTGCTGCAACATCTCAGCTGGGATACAGTGAATTTCATTCTCGTTACTAAAATGGCGAAATGTTTACTTGCTCAAATTCACTGTCTGACAATACGCACTTCAAAAATTCCCGTTTTTTGGGTCACCCTATATATATATATATATATATATATATACTTTGTGGTTATTGAAGCCAATACAAATTGACAATTTTAAAAACTGCATGCATGAATAAATATTATTGCATACATACATTTCCAAATATTTATTTTAAAATTTTGTAACAAGATGTGTATATAACAAAAATGTGTGTGTAAATTTTGTTCATGTCTTGTGGCTGTCAAAATTCTGAATTTTATCCTATATTACATTAAGCAAATTTGACCACAACTGCAGACAGAGCATGTGAGCCACGAGGAAATGTTAAGGAAAATTAGAACGAATGATTCACTTTTTCTCAGAATAAAAAACAAGCAGTAGATATTAATGAAGAATGCGGCTTTGGCGAATATGGCACTCTTAGTACATAATGAAGCCAAGACGGTCAAAGAGAACGTAATGAGCTTGAACATGAAATGGAAGTATAGTAAGGGAACAGACATTACTTAGTGCTACAAGGAATAGGAAATTGTGGAGAGCCATGATCGTCAACGTCTCGAAAGAATACATAAAAAGAATATCTATCAGCGTCAATCCTCTTCCTCCCCTTCCCCTATGTGTCTGTCTGTGCCAGTTTTAGTCTATCTATCCCCTAAATCTATCCTCTGAAAATTCTGGTCATATTCAGAATATGATACCGTATTTATTTTCTTTCATTCTATTTGTTTCCTTGATGGCACCGTCGCATATTCAATCGTCATGTAATCCCTGAACTTTCCAAAAAGTAGGGTACGTATTTTCCCATTGTTAATTTTTACTTAATCTGGTGGTTCTTAAGTTTTAGCAGACGGTAACTAGACGCATATATAGAAACTTAAAGCATATGTCTAACTTTCCCTGTCAATTGTGATGTACTGATTACAAAGCACATGACACACAGGTGGCGCCAAGGTCCAGTGCATGATATCAATGACCGTCACAGACATGTGAATCCACTGAATATCAGATGGTGTGTATGACGATTAGAAAGTAACGTATATTACCTGAGCGGGAACTCTATCTATCTATCTATCTATCTATCTATCTATCTATCTATCTATCTATCTATCTATCTATCTATCTATCTATCTATCTATCACAGCATCTTTTCTTTCTTTCTTCCTTTCTTTCTTTCTTTCTCAGCCTCTTTTCTATCTATCTATGGTGATTTTGAATGCTTCTCGACAATGTTTAACATTTGTTCTTGATCTTTCAAAGCTCGAAATCGTTATGATATATTCCCAAAGTGGACTGTACCTCCCGGGATGTGGTGGAAAGATACAGGAATCGGTAAGAAAAGCAGTCAGCCAGAGCGTGGCAGTAGCACATCTCAACCATAAATTCCACCACACACCCATTGTACCTGAAGTGTATCTTGCCTTCACTTTACAGTGTATCCCATTTATATAATTATTATGAGAAATATTAATATACTCATTTAACACGCAATATTAGCACCAAGAAAATTCAATCAAATGTGGGTGGCGTTAGGGTTGTATTTGTTACGCAAGGAGGTGGCAACACAGAAAAGTTTTGATCTCACTGATATAGAATATTATTCAATTTTCTTAGCTAATTATTAATTTTGTTTCATTTTTTTCTGTGTTTACATCTTGGTTTAGTAATCTTGTTCGAATTCCATAGATGAAACCTGTTAATTATTCATTTTTGGGTAGCATTTCGTTAATTCTATATCTTTGTCTTTTGCACAGAATTTTGTCTGAATTTCTTCGGAAAAGCCTTTTCATTATTAATAATTTTTGACTACTGATATTTTTTAAATTTCTCTTGCTTTTACACCTAGTAGTAATAATTTATGTTGCCGGGATATCTTAGATGATATATTGTCAATTATTGTTTACAAGCATCACAATTTTCAGCGATTGTGATGAGCGGGTGTTCTCTCAGGCATGTCCTGTGCCGTGAGTGCTTATTGGGACTTAATCTCAACCCAAACTCAACATACGGTCCATCGCTAAAGATGCTGGAAAAATGGTCGGTTCTCTCTACCGCTCCAGTAAGTACCTGACTCTTCGCGCTATCCTCTACCTTTACAAGAGTCAGATCAATCCGAAAATGGAGTACTTCTGCCTTATATAGACGAAACATCACAAGCCCCTCGCTGATCTACTGCTAATTCCATGGAAGATGTTCAGACGAATTGCATTCTTTAGTAGTAGTAGTAGTAGTAGTAACAACAACAACAACAACAACAACAATAATAATAATAATAATAACAACAACAACAACAGATCTGATATTATCATAAAAGACAAGAAATTCAGGAAGTGTATGCTTATTGATATAGCGGTACCATCTGTGAGAAACACCTCCTTAAAAAAAAAAGAAATTGTCCAAATTCCTGGAGATCGAGATTAACAGGCTGTGGGAAATGAAGACTGAGACTGTACCAATAGTAATCAGAGCTCTGAGCCTCGTGAGAAAAGGAATGGGCAATTTTACTAGCAGTGTCCCAAGTAACATCAACATACAAGTTGCCCAGAAAATCACCCTACTAGGAACATCCCATAAACTAAGAAAAATGCTATCAATTAAATGACAATTATCCTATAAGGCCTAAGGAACATAGTTTGGACCCGGATCTACAGGATACAAAACAGGAAACATAACACACAAATAATAATAATAACAACAATAATAATAATAATATCATATACATAAAACTTTAATTAATTCAAAATGTAGGTTTTGAGGGGAACATTCTGAGAATGTAACTCACCTGATCAGTGGTTGCTAAATGCTAGCTCAAAAAGAATATAAGAGGTTCCTTTTATGTACATTGGTTATTGAGTTGAAAGTATTGATAAAAAATTGCAAAAAATTGATACGAGCGTGTGCCTTGTAGAACAACTGAAGACGTTGGAAAGTTTTCAATATTCAGATGTTTAGACAGACAATGATGCACCATTGCTGTCCAGATATTATTGTACTAGATCAAGACACCAGGAACTGTTATGTTATTGATGTTGCCCTGCCAAAAGACACAAATCAAGGTGATTGACAAAAATTACAAACTACTCTGATTTTAAAATTGAGATGGCAAGATAGTGTTGGAATGCGGGAAGAAAATGTCAAGGTGATTCCAGTGGTGACTGGAGCATTGAAACTGTTTGGCTTCCTTGACCAACTGGGAATACTATACCAATTTAGAGTTATCGAAAAAATGGCTCTTTTGGGAACTGCGAATATTTTGAGGAAAGTGTTGTCTGTCATTGTTGTGGCTTGACAGATAACTTAATGTACCTGGTGTTTTCAGAAAATTACATTGTGTGACAAAATAATAATAATGATGGTGATAATAATAATAATAGTAATAATAATAATAATAATAATAATGATGACGAGGATGATGATGGTGGTGGTAGTGATGATGATGATCGTGTGGATTTAATTACCTGAACGCCTACGACCACAACACTAATTTGTCACATTGTAACAGGTATGATTTTGTTCAATTCACTGCTGTCAGCTTCAATGCCCAAATATTATCTCTGATGATCTTACAAAGATTTTCAGTTCGATTGTAATTTGGACATTTTGAAGGCCATGCCATAGCCTAGACATTTTCTTTTTCGAAGAAGTTCTTTACCGTTTTTGCAGTATGACAAGGGGCATTTTCTTGCATAAAGATAGGCCCAGAGACGGGGGACGCACGTATAAAGATGATCTCCAATTATAAAAATTCTTATACACTGCAGGATTTACTCAGCTATGTAAGCAAATGTGTGGGCCAACACCAGGGCCAGAGAACATACCTTACCACCACTACAACAACAATAGACTACTACCTCTGAACGTAAACGATTTTTTACTTATATTTGGGAGGCAATCTTTCACCTTTACGCTGCATAACATTTGCCGACAAAGCCAACCAAATTAAACTTACTTTCATTGCTTTATTTATGTTTTTATCGGTTCAGACAACGTGCTTATTTGCAAAAGATAGTATAGTTTTTGTAAAAATAGTATGGGACAGTTACGTAATATCAATCTTCCTATATGGCAGTGAATGCTGGACAATTTTCTCACAGATGAAGAGGAGACTTGAAGCAAAAGAAACAAAGAAAAGTGTTCTGAACTGCTATGTAATATCAATCCTCCTGCAGTGAATGCTGGACAATTTCTTTTCGGGTGGAGAGGAGACTTGAAGCAAGAAAAAAAAGTGCTGAACTTCTATGTAATATCAATCTTCCTGAATGGTAGGGAATGCTGGACAATTTCCTCACAGATGAAGAGGAAACTTGAAGCAACAAAAATATGGTTCTACAGAAAGATGCTGAGAATGTCATCGACCGAACATGTCAGCAACGACCAAGTTCTAGAGGCAACAAAAGGGCAATGATACTTAACATCAGGAAGATACATTTGAAATTTCTCCACCTTTCTGTACGCTTGCGAGACATGGAGCTTGTAATGTCAGGACATCAAACGTCTAGAGCGGTTCCAGCAAACAAAGCTCTAAAGAATTCTTTGCATCAATTGGGAGGACCACATCACCAACTACGAAAACCTCTTTCGGACATCTCCCTAGCATCGAGGCTACCGGCCTTGAACAATGCCTCCGCTAGGTCGCGTGTCCAGAATGCGTTGCATTCGACTCCCACGTATCATCATGTTTGGAAAAATCGTCAGCTGGTAGAGCATATGCGGAGTCCCCAAAACAACGCTTAAAGGATCAATTGAAGATATCTCTGACACAGGGCAACATCGACCCTGAGACCTGGGAAACCATTGTTGGAAATCAGCCTTCCTGGCGTAGGACCATACGACGGTGTGGAGGACCGCGACTTTGGTGTTTAACCGTCAACGTGAAGAGGATCTGTGACGTGCCGTCATGAAGCTCCGACTTGCCTAACCGTGCACTCGTCTGTGACTCCTGCTCACGACTCTTCAGGAGTAGATCGTGACTTCACAGCCATCTCCACCACCGTCGCCAGAAGGGAGAATGGAAATAAGGAAAGAGGATTACGATCCCAATGATCGAATGCGAGCGAGTACGGACTAACTAACGACTAGAACACATAAGGGGAAAAAAGCGCTTGGAAAATTTGTGTGTATATATATACATGTGTAATTACGTATGTAGTTTATGTAATATATATATATATATATATATATATATATATATATATATATATATATATATATATATATATTAGTAACATAATATTTTTTTAAATATTGTAAAATTCTAAAATTAAATGATAATACTATTGCATATATGCAGCCTCAAGTTCTTAAGGAAAATTATGTTAATAGCCTTTTTGGCTTCCTCCACGTGAATAAGAGTTCAGTTTTTAATAAGAAGAATTATATATCACGGCGGTGGGCATCAGGATTTTAGAGATGCTTAGGTGGGTCATGGCCAAAAAAAGGTTGGGAAACACTGGTTTAGATAGTGTAGACATAGAAATCATTAATGCAGGTTTACTGTTAATTTCACGCTTTAAGCGATTTTCAGATACGAAGAGTCTGAAAATAATTAAATCAGCTAATAAAGTACTCGAGGCCAAAGTAGTTAAGCATCTTGCTTCACACGATCTCATTTCGGACAAAGAATATTGCTTCCGTTTTGCCAGCTCTACCGCCGATCTGTTAACGGCCATCACTGAATTTGTCTATCACGCTCTAGATAAGAATGACAAAACTCGGGCTGTGGCTCTATATATCACGAGGGCGTTCGACAGGGTTTGGCATGCTGTCTTTCTACGCAAGCTTCAGGGCTACGGTGTCGCAGGACGAATATTTGGTTTAATCCAATCGTTTCTAACAAATCGAGAAATGAAGGTTGTTTTGAACGGGCCGCTTCCAGATCCTTTCATAAGAGCGCGGGGTTCCCCAGGATTCTATTCTGAGACCTACACTGTTTCTGATCTTCATCAATGATCTCCTCGATAAAATGAAAATGAAAATAAAAGCTTCAAGAAAGATTTTCCACTAAAAAAAAAAAGTAATTTTAAACCTTGGATATCGTGCTTCTGTGGAGATATTTATACTATTAACAGTGGCATAACTAGAGTGTGTACCGCCTGGGGCAGCCCTTGAATTTGCCGTTCTATAGCCAGCTCAAATATATATATATTGCACAGTGACTTATTCTTAAAGTATAATCTTATATATAAAGTACAGTGTATGTGTGCGTGTTTGTGCATGTGTGTGTCCAAGCAACTCCTCAGCTCCCACATGTCCGATTTCAATGAATCATAGCTCATTCAAAAACCCTAGATAAGTTAGGCGCAGGGAACGATTTTCGTTGAGCTCAGATTCAGGGTTGCCAGATTATGCGAGGTTAAATATATATATGACTACATTATACTATTCATTATCGTTGCTTTCATTGTTCAAGGGGTGTAACTCTTATTTTCCTTTAAGCTAGCTCTTGTGGAAGGCTCTTGGTTTCGCCATCATCACAATAGCTAGGGAGGATTAGATGTGATAGTCATCAATAAACTACAGAAGAACTCAAAACTGATCGCTGCATGAAGTATTGAAGTTTTGTGTTTTGCATATTAAGATTATAATAATTTTTGAAGATATTTAGAATATTATATTTGAACTGCTATGCTTTCATATGTGCTATGATTTTTTTTCTGTTAATAAAGAAGTTTATAAAATGCTTACATTACAATAGGTTTCATCTCGGGCAACGCCGTGTACGAATTTGAACAGCATGTATGAACTGAATCTAGAAGAGACATTGGTTGCTAGCCTTTTTTGAATAAATTGAATAGCTCTGACCTCCAAAGTTATTGCGTTACGAAATTATCAAACAATATTGCTATTTAATATAAAATGTATAATTTGCACAAGTTACTTTAATAAATGCACACAAAGGCTTAACCTGAATATATTAAGTTAAAAACTTTATTTAATTTGAGTATAGCGTGATATTTATACATCATAAAAAAGAATCGATATTTTTCAGTGGTATTAATGATAAAGATAAAAAGAAAGAAAAACTGCAACCAAAAGGAAATATAAAAAACTTAGAGAGAGAGAGAGAGAGAGAGAGAGAGAGAGAGAGAGAGAGAGAGAGAGAGAGAGAGAGAGAGAGAGAGAGAGAGAGAGAGAGAGAGAGAGAGAGAGAGAGAGAGAGAGTGCGTGCGTGCGTGCGTCTGTGTATGCTTAGAGCATTAAAGGTAGACACAGGTAAAAATATGTGAGAGAAATTATTCAGTGTGCGACTGGAACAATGAACACCTCGTCTTGGTGGTTGACTAGATAGTTTATGTCGCTCATCACTAGTGATATGCCGATTTCACACTAGGCTGCCAAGGAAGCCAGGTGCAGAGCTGACCTAGTTTTATCCCCAGCTACCGACGGAAGAAGCACGTGATCTCACACCTGCAACCGGTTTTACAAGCGCGGGAAAGATTTATAACACGCGATCATATAAAAACAGCCGTCCCAGAGAGGAGGGAAAACTACATCCAAAATGAAACATAAAAACTTGAGAGAGAGAGAGAGAGAGAGAGAGAGAGAGAGAGAGAGAGAGAGAGAGAGAGAGAGAGAGAGAGAGAGAGAGAGAGAGAATTTCACATATCTCATGTGGAGAATGTAAGGACCACATTCGTTTGAGGGCTCTACGAGGTACACACACTCACAATGGCTGACAGAAACTAACAAAAACAAGAGTCGAATAAACGTAATGTTAAATATGGAAGATTCAAGTCTCCATTAGTCTGCGCATGTTGTCATTAAGACGCAATGACTTCATTACAAAATCGATTCTCACCGTGTGTTCCGCAGTTGTAGACTTATAGCAGACTAAGCCCAAATTAGTAAATTAGAACGCATATAGAAACCAAGGAAGTAAAAGAAACAGAAAGGTTAAAATTTAAGTGTAAATGAGCAAGTGAAACAAAGATGGAAACAGGGAAAAAGCAGAACAATTGAAGATGAACAAGTGAGTGAGAATCCGTGTAAACGGATTTAATACACGAATGACTTATTTAGTCATTCGTGTATTAAATCCGTTTACACGAGAGCGTGACTTTGTTAGGTATCCATACACCTTGACCCATAAACCTAGTTCGGTCTCCCTTACAGATTAGATTTAAGCTTCTAAATTTGAATCTCGTTTTCATTTTGTGACTCAGCCGTAGGATGCTCGGATCAATTTGCCTGAACCGAAACTGAATAATTATACGTAGAGATTTATACCTCGGATGTTATTTGCAATTATACAGTTCAGTTATTAAATACAACTGATTATAAATCAGGTTGTTATGAAATAATTATAATACTTAAAATAAAACTGCTTAAAAGAGTGACTAAAATTAATAACAAAATAATTTTAGTGATTATCAGTAGATATGAAAATCTCATGGTTTTTCTATTTGAAGTTTCTGACGTCACATAATTGTTAATTTAAGGATTAAGTTCATGGAGAGCTTCCCGACTATAAAAACCTGTAGAATTTCCTCCATCGCATTATTAAATATTTGAGCTTAACAACATTAACAGAATATTGCAATAGGATTAATAAGTATGATTGCAGATCATTATTTCAAGAAGTGGGTAAAAATGAAATGAAGCAGACGCTTGAAAGATGGGAGAACAAAATTGGCGGACGATTAAAATATAAAAAAAGGTTTAATCGAAATTAGAAAATTAATTTCATTTATAAAGTTAAAAACGAATGACATTGATAAACAAACCTGAAGAAACAGCAGAAATAGATCAGGAGAGGAAACAAAATAGATCAGGAGAGGAAACAAAATAGATCAGGAGAGGAAACAAAATAGATCGGGAGAGGAAACAAAATAGATCAGGAGAGGAAACAAAATAGATCAGAAGAGAAATCAAAATAGATCAGGAGAGGAAACAAAATAGATCAGGAGAGGAAACAAAATAGATCAGAAGAGAGGAAACAAAATAGATCGGGAGAGAAAACAAAATAGATCAGGAGAGGAAACAAAATAGATCAGGAGAGGAAACAAAATAGATCAGAAGAGAGGAAAGAAAAGAGATCGGGAGAGAAAACAAAATAGATCAGAAGAGAAATCAAAATAGATCAGGAGAGGAAACAAAATAGATCAGAAGAGAAATCAAAATAGATCAGAAGAGGAAACAAAATAGATCAGGAGAGGAAACAAAATAGATCAGGAGAGGAAACAAAATAGATCGGGAGAGGAAACAAAATAGATCAGGAGAGGAAACAAAATAGATCAGAAGAGAAATCAAAATAGATCAGGAGAGGAAACAAAATAGATCAGGAGAGGAAACAAAATAGATAAAGAGAGGAAACAAAATAGATCGGGAGAGGAAACAAAATAGATCAGGAGAGAAATCAAAATAGATCAGGAGAGGAAACAAAATAGTTCAGGAGAGAAAACAAAATAGATCAAGAGAGGAAACAAAATAGATCGGGAGAGGAAACAAAATAGATCAGGAGAGGAAACAAAATAGATTAGAAGAGAAATCAAAATAGATCAGAAGAGGAAACAAAATAGATCAGGAGAGGAAACAAAATAGATAAAGAGAGGAAACAAAATAGATCAGGAGAGGAAACAAAATAGATCAGAAGAGAAATCAAAATAGATCAGGAGAGGAAACAAAATAGATCAGGAGAGGAAACAAAATAGATCAGGAGAAGAAACAAAATAGATCGGGAGAGGAAACAAAATAGATCAGAAGAGAAATCAAAATAGATCAGGAGAGGAAACAAAATAGATCAGGAGAGGAAACAAAATAGATCAAGAGAGGAAACAAAATAGATCGGGAGAGGAAACAAAATAGATCAGAAGAGAAATCAAAATAGATCAGAAGAGGAAACAAAATAGATCAGGAGAGGAAATAAAATAGATAAAGAGAGGAAACAAAATAGATCGGGAGAGGAAACAAAATAGATCAGGAGAGGAAACAAAATAGATCAGAAGAGAAATCAAAATAGATCAGGAGAGGAAATAAAATAGATCAGGAGAGAAATCAAAATATATCAGAAAAGAAATCAAAATAGATCAGGAGAGGAAACAAAATAGATCAGGAGAGGAAACAAAATAGATCAGAAGAGAAATCAAAATATATCAGAAAAGAAATCAAAATAGATCAGGAGAGGAAACAAAATAGATCAGGAGAGGAAACAAAATAGATCAAGAGAGGAAACAAAATAGATCGGGAGAGGAAACAAAATAGATCAGGAGAGGAGACAAAATAGATCAGAAGAGAAATCAAAATAGATCAGGAGAGGAAACAAAATAGATCAGAAGAGAAAACAAAATAGATCAGGAGAGGAAACAAAATAGATCAAGAGAGGAAATAAAATAGATCATGAGAGGAAACAAAATAGATCACAAGAGAAATCAAAATAGATCAGGAGAGGAAACAAAATAGATCAGGAGAGGAAACAAAATAGATCAGAAGAGAAATCAATATAGATCAGAAGAGGAAACAAAATAGATCAGGAGAGGAAACAAAATAGATCAGAAGAGAAATCAAAATAGATCAGAAAAGAAATCAAAATAGATCAGGAGAGGAAACAAAATATATCAGGAGAGGAAACAAAATAGATCAAGAGAGGAAACAAAATAGATCGGGAGAGGAAACAAAATAGATCAGGAGAGGAAACAAAATATATCAGGAGAGGAAACAAAATAGATCAAGAGAGGAAACAAAATAGATCGGGAGAGGAAACAAAATAGATCAGGAGAGGAAACAAAATAGATCAGGAGAGGAAACAAAATAGATCAGGAGAGGAAACAAAATAGATCAGAAGAGAAATCAAATTAGATCAGAAGAGGAAACAAAATAGATCAGGAGAGGAAACAAAATAGATCAAGAGAGGAAACAAAATAGATCAAGAGAGGAAACAAAATAGATCAGGAGAGGAAACAAAATAGATCAGGAGAGGAAACAAAATAGATTAAGAGAGGAAACAAAATAGATCAGGAGGGGAAACAAAATAGATCAAGAGAGGAAACAAAATATCAATATTCTTCTAAAAGAAGAGAACGGTACAAAGCTCCCCTTTTGCCTGAAAAGAGTTTTCGCAGTTTAATAGTAATTGTCTCGACAATCTTATGCAAGCGCCAATCATATATATAAGCAAGTTTCAATGCATACATGACGGTGTATTAGCCAAGATTACTGCCCACGCCCAGAATATACCCGGGTTCAGAATAATATGTAATAAAAATACGCGGGAAAAATGTTCACGGTTTTCTCATTTTAATTTTCTGTCGAATCATAATTCTTTAGTTAATGATTGAATAAATTCATTGTGAGACCCACGACCATAACCGTGGAGCTTCCCCTATTGTATCATTAAATATTTGAGTTAATAATTTTAACAAAATATTGCAATAAAAATCATATGAATGCAGGTCCATATTGAAAGAAGTAAGTGGATAGAGATAAAAAGATTCAAAATTGAGAGAGCTTACGACCATATCACGTTGAAACACGTACAATCACCAAAATTAAGTAACGTTGAGCCTGATCAGGAGCTTGATGAGTGACCGCTTGGGAATACCAGGTGCCGTAAGCTTGGGTGTGTCGGTGGTGTAATGGATAACGGATCGGAATTGGAGAGTCGAGTTCCAGTTTCAGCCGAGTTCGTTATATTCGCTTACTTGTAAATGTGTTAATTCGTAGGACCGGAATCAGTAAATCATTATCTCAAAAAATTCTTAAAATCTAAACATATTTTCTGGCTTTAAATAACCTGCAATAGATTGATAGGCCGTAAAAAAACAAATCAAGCAATCAAAATTGAAACTTTTCATAAAATTTTGCTAAAGCAGATGTTACACGCATGAGAGCTTTGTAGGCTTCTTTTTCTTTCTTTGTAGGCTTCTTTTTCTTTCTTTGTAGCCTTCATTTTCTTTCTTTGTAGCCTTCTTTTTCTTTCTTTGTAGCCTTCTTTTTCTTTCTTTCTTTCTTTCACTGAAACTAAGTAGAGTCTCTGATTTTCTTTCGGCTCTCCTCGCAATCAAAATGGAATATTCCATTATTTATCTGAGGGTAACAGCAGGGCGTATCACATGCGCATACTACAGTCCTAACTAATGGAGAGACAAACAGAAGTATAATGTCTGGTATAGCCGTGTCGTTAAAATGATGGCAATTGTTAGACATTTTTAATAGTGAAATGCAATGTAAAAAAATCTTGAAACAATATTTTGAGATTCAATGAAGCGGAGATAAAATAGAAGCCAATGAACCATTTATATCCGTTGCCTTTATATTTTTTCGACGTTCAATGGTATCTATGGTTCATTGATTTCTCCTAGTATTATATAAATAGCTTTTTGCTCAATATCTTTTCATGTTAAAAATGTATGTGTTCAATATAACACTGAAATGGAAATAGATATTTCTATTTCTCTCTCGAAAATAAATTAGCAACAGAATGGCAAAAACGGTGACAACAAAGCTTATTTCACGAGCAAGACGATCAATAGACAAAGGTGTTCGAGTGCCTCACATGAAAGGCTTGAACAAATAACACTGCAATCTAAGAAACATAGGAACTGATTAATTAAAAGTTTAATTGAACTAGAGAACTAATCTTGTTTAAATGCAGATAAATATTTTATTTACATATATTATTAAAACGACGAAGGGAAAGTAATCATTCATAAATTTACTAACTTTAGTTGATTTACCTCTCTTCCGTCTATAGATGGGACTGGAAATATATAAATAAATACACATTGATAATTATTATATGGTTTCATATTTAAAAACGTAAAGTTTCTTAAAGTAAAAAGATTTCTTAAGAGTCACTAAACCCTAAATAATTAGAGCTAAATTTACAAAGAGAAAACATTATTTCTTTTAATTTGCATTATACTTCCTGATCATATAAAAACTTATTTGAAAATATCGCTCTTGTTCCAAGTCATTTTATAACTATGTTGCCAATACACAGGTCAGGCGTAACCAATTTGCTCGAATTTGTGTCACAACCAATCACAAGAGACGAGAAATAACGAACGCCATTTCAAAACACAACCAATCAATAAAGCCAAAAACATACGTATTCCCGCCAAAAACTTCTCATCTAATCAAATGCAGACATAACACGAAAAGGAATAGACAATTGACTCGTTTTACCATCATAAGTTTGTTGCAATTCAACAAACACTTTCTCTTCAAAAACATCTTAGCTTTTCACAAAACAAAATAAACTTAGACGAGACACAGTATAAATGAAACATGACTGGTTACTGGAGAACCCTGTCCCTAGCAGTAACTCAAAAACTGCAATAAAATCTACAGTAATATATTGATAGGACTGAGCAATTTCAGGACTCAAAGAGAGTACAAAGAGACTAGGTTGGAATTTGAACTTGGACACAGAGACATCGGAAATGATTGATGGCACCAGAAAGCTTGGACATTCTATCTCCAAAGTAGCGACTGTTAAGTTTTTTCTTGGCCGACGGTTGCAAGGGGGATACCAGATATGTGGATTCCAGGCAGACATTAGTAACCCTTGAAAACTTTGAACATCCACAAGTGATGCATTATTACATTAAATCGTATCCCAGTTCAATGCTAGTGTCACTCACCCCATCAGTCAACACTCTGTAGAGCATACATTGTATTCTATGAAGGTTTACAGCCATTTACCAATAGTAGCACAGATGAGCCTTTGCCATTTCTTAGCACACGACCGAATTCGCGTGTTAAGGACAGCACCTGAGGCTATGTATTCAGACTGTCAGGTGCTGTGTAATCTGATGGCGGCTCAGTAATGGTGTGGTGGCATATTCGCAAGCATCACTAATGGTAATGATATCTCTCTAGACAGGTGTGATATACAGAGATCTTGTTCTAGGTAATTTGCACCTCTTTCTAGCCAAGGAGCAAGACGGGTGTTGGTCGTACAGCAACCTCTTACATTGATCAGCTATGTTATGATCTAGAATTCACCCCTAATGACCTTCCGGCCTTGATGAAGGACCGTGATGGTTGGTGTGATAGACTCATGAATGTCCGAGATAACTCGACCGATTTTTTTTTGTGTTTTTTTGGTGGTGATGTTTTTTCCCGCATGATAAAAAACAACTTTCTTTGTTCTTACATGACACGAAGCTACTCTTGTATAAGCCTACTACATGTATAAATGCAAACCCTGAATTTTTTGTGAAGAACGTGATTTTGTTTCATATAGCTCGTATATAATGTGATCCTAGCTTCTGAGTAATACTAGTGGGACTACCGTAGTCAAATAGTGCAGTACTGAGCACCATCGTAGATATAGTTTATGGCAAATAAATGGCATTTATTTTGTTTTGTAAAAAACTACTCCAAAATGGTGAGAAAACTACTTACTATAAAATATCTGATACGAAGTACTTTTGTTTTAGTTCATGCCCATCTACGGTAGATCCTTTACGTTAGAATGCTTGATTTTTAACCTCTTCCCAAAAATTACTTTTGTATAGTACGACCCCCTACGTTTTGCGTGAAAAAACTGACCATACAAACTCGCTCTATATACTCGAGTATATACGATAGTTCCGGGAATATTCTATTGAATTATATTTCACCTTTCGTTTCTGTGCTGGTCAGACTTAAATTCCATTTTATCATACATGGGTCATTTTGCCGATCTCATTAAATTCTTTACAGCCACACCCAACAGACACACCTCAGATATATATAGCCCTTGAATCACTTTTTGTAGATTCCATGCCTGGTTGCACAACTGGTATTCAGGCGAAAGGAGGAGCTTTTCTATACTAAAGTTCATGCATTACAAGGCTCAAGAGCAACTCAGGGTAGAGTGTTATTGAATGAGGTATAAATGTAAGAGAGGGTAGAAGGAGGCGAAGATTATGAGCACAAAGAGAATAGATAACGATTTAAGATTGTAGTGTTCAGGGAAGCATCCAGACAGGAGCCTGGTTCCACAAAGTAGTAGCTCTCGGGAGAAAAGCTGAGTGGCATTTTCTTCTATTTGGAACACGGGGAAAAGTCTTCGCCGGAAAGGTTTGAACTGCTGGATCTAAACAGTGGAGCTTATCTGAACATTTGCCATGGAAATAGCAGTGGACAAGCGACTACCTTGCTACGATTCGTATGTGAGAAAGAAGCTGTAGGACAGAAAAATAAATCGTTTGCTCCAAGATCGCGCAAACACTTCTGAACTCTGTCAAGGATTGAAAGTGAAGATTAGGTAGCTCACTCTCAGACATAACAGAAATATTTGGTTCACTCTGACTCTTGATAAAGCTAAAACAAGGCAAAAAGAGTCAGGTATTTTCTGGAGCGGTTCATGGATCCAAGCAACTTTCCAGTGTCTTCAGTATATGAGTTCCGCTTAAGGTCTGGTTCTATATGTTGTCAGAAAGCTCTTTTTAATTTTTTGTACTTTAGATTATATATGCATTGAAACCTTTTTGCTTTACTTGATCAAAAATTAATAGTAAATTAATAGTAAAATAGAATCCTTGGCATGACGATAGACTACATCCAGTAAGGCCTCTGATAGGGAGACTGGGGGTTTTGAGGAACGTGGAACCACCTCTTAATTGATTTTGTTCCCAGAAACACCCTGACTCGGAGTGGTAGCACCTATTAGAGTCCCAGTTAATAGTTAACCCCTCCAAACAAACACAAAACACCATGAAAGTATAAAAATACATATTTATAGTAAAAATTACCAACAGTACATTTTATCTGTAGTTGAAGGTTCGCAATTGTGTTCAGAATATTTAGATTTGGGCATTAAATAACCCATAGAGGTGTTGATATGCCGCTAAACAAAATATACTAATCAACCAACCAACCAACCAACCAACATGAAAGAACTTTTTCATGATATTAATTCATTCATATAATATCCTAAAATTTATTAAAGAAATCAAACTGTATTCCAAACTATAACTTCAACAAACCTACAACATAAAACACACATAATACCACTTTTAGTATTAGGTTGGTGCAAAAATAATGTCGTTTTTTGACGTTCAACTTCATGTGAGAAAACGACATTATTTTTGAACCAACCTAATAATTATATCCATAGAAACATGTATATGCATGAAAGCTGAGCATCTTCTACCATGTATTCAATTGTGGAAGTAGAATAACATGTATCATATTTTTATTATTTCAAAGCTTCCAAGAAAATTAGATTTTGGCATTAAATGACCTATAAGGTGTTGATATACCGTTAAACAATCAAAACAGGCAAATTCTAAAATAAATGGTAGCGAAGGGAAGATACTTGTTACAGCCAGTATTTAGCCACAAACAAACTACGGCAGTTGTTCAGAAAATGAAAAAGCGAAATGAAGTCAATATTTTTAATGACGAAGGTTTTCACTGAATCAAAAATTAATAATAAATGAATATATTTGTTATAGCCAGTATTTAGCCGCAAATAATTTTTTAAACAGTCATTTAGAGAAGACGGAAATGGCAGAGGGAAATTAATGTATTTCACTAAGATTGTTATTCTCATCATTTTTAACTTATTGTAAATTTTGCAAGGTGCGGATTTTTCATCAAAGTTATCAATGTCTAAATAAGTATGAAATATATACATGATTCGGTTTTTATTATTAAAAGATATGAATGACTTTGTGTTCTATTTCTAAATTGGCAGATATGCTGTAGACTTTGCACATTTCTGCTGTTACGTAATAGAGAATTTATGTCTCAAAATGTCAGGAATGATCTCATTAATTCCTGACCACTGGCATTTCATTTCTTCCGTATTTTAAATGCTCAATTTAAACATTTCAAGTTAAAATCGAACACTTCAGTGCTTAATCATCCATTTAGTTTCTTAGTACAGAAAATGAGTACAGCAAAGTAGGATTAGTGGTAAAGTGAGTGGGTAGAGATAAGAAAATCAAAACTTCACTTACATCTGTCAGGTTCAAATGTAGTTAACCTTAAAATGATTCGGCTTTCAAAATTTTTTTACCTTCTCGTCGGAATTTGCCGTGTCTTTGTTTATCTAATCGTTAAAGTGAATGAAAGTTTTGAAATATTACAAGTTATAATAAACAGTTTTGTTGAAAATAACCATCATAGAGAAACTAGTGTTCATACTAATAATTTTCAATTCTTGTCTCAATCAAAAAGATGGAGGTTGCACAAATGATTTAAGCAATAATTGCCAATATAAATAAAGAATTCAAAAATGGCGCATAGATTTGTAAGGTAAAGTGTACGTTTGTCAGTTTGTCATTGGCGATTATTCACCTTTTTTTCTATTCGTAATGAACCATTATAACGTTATTCATAATTTGTTGTCTACTTTCAAACTGTAGGAAGTGACTTTAAGTTGAATACGATGCTGTAAATAGAAATGCTTTGTCGTAAATGAGAGTGAATTAATATGACACTTATGAAGCACATGCTTGCCCTTCTGTTCAGTGAAATTCTTTTTCATTAGTTTATGTCGATTTTTATTTATAATTTCAAAATAGAGACGCAATAAAGAGAACAAATCAATTTTCGTTTCCTCTAATGTTTTTGCATTTATTTTCTCAAAATCCGAAAAGTTAATTTCCTTGAATTCATCAATTTTGTTTTTAAGTTTTAAATCGAATCATTAAAAAACGGATTATTGTTGTTAACTCTGAACCAGAGCTGGTCCATCCTCACTTTCCGGCATCGACGAAATTGAAAACCGTTTGCGCGTCCTTGTCAGTGATGAATTGTTTTCTCTACTTCAACACCCAACGAAACGTTGCTTGTCTCTATTTTCATGGCAAATATTCGGATGAACACCGTTTTATACCAATACTTCAAAAAGAATTTTGAATTTATTCTCTGTGTATAAACGTGTCGATTTTTGTAAATACGGATGTCTAAATGCGTCATTATCAGATAATACGTGCTGTACCTAGCAAAGTTAAAATTTATTGATAATTTTCTAACATTTCCCCAACAAGCGTCTTCGTAACTTAAACTATAAAGCTAAAGTACCTAAAATTCAATAAAATATTAGATTTCTTAGATTATTTTCCTAAGTTTTTAAAGATTACTGGGTAGTTAAATAAGGCGTTCACGTTATATTCGTCAAGTAATTGTTACATTTATAACAATAAATTCCCAAACATAAATCTATCGAGAAAGTTGACAGTACCTCATAAAAACAACCATCTCCGTGTTTGAAATGCTTTTTTTGCGATATTTAAAACTAAAAGTAAGTAATATTTTTAAAAAATAAATTAATTAAACTTTAAGTCAGCTAACTTTCCTCAAATAAAATTTCAGAAAAGTATATTTTATTTTTGAAAGATTGAATACTAAGAATTACGTTGTGTTGACAGATTTGTCAGTATAGACGATTTAGCGTTTTTACAGATAAAAAAATTATTCCAATCAATTAAATTCAGTTTGAATTCAGTTTGAAATAAAGCGAAGTATTTTGCTTATTAATAATATTAAATTTAATATATTAGCTTGAAATTAAAGCTAAAATGAAGGCTTTAAGAAAGCTTTTTTTTATTTTTAAAAATGCCTTTTAAACTTTAAGTATCGCTTTTCTTTGGGACACCTATTTATAAAGCATCAGGAACACTACCGTAAAATTAATAGCTCTTTTATTCATGTTTGAATTACCAAGATTAGCAAGAAGCAAATAAATGTTGGTCACATATAATCGACTAAGAATATAGACACTTATGATAGTCTTCCTATCTAACTTCAGATTTGATTATGGAAACAGATAATCGAAGAAATAAGATCAACGACATTTCTGATGCGACGCAGCCAAGTGCAGTTCAAAGAAAAAGAAAGGATGACTGCATGTAGAAATCCATTGAAAATATAAGTAGAATAAAAGCTGTTTTTAAATATCGACCGATTTCCTCTTTCGTACCTTTAGGAATTCATGGTTTCAGCTCTGTGACGAGATTTTAGAAGAATGCGAACATGATGCCTGTTCTTCGCAGATCATTGTGACACACGGGGCAGCAGCGACCGTTTGAAGGGCACTGATCTGCTTCCCCATATACTAACCAACCATGTTAACCCAACATGAGAAGAGCGCTCCGGATTGTTAGTCAGCTGATATTACCCGACCCTCCGCTACTTGTCTCTCCCACCTCTCCTTGCTCTCCGCTTCCTAACTCTGCTAGCCATCGTCCCTCCCGTACCCCAGCCCTACCTCTTTTGCAAAGCCTGTTTGAGTGAATTTGAGTGTGAGTGCAGAGTGTGAGTGGTTCAGTTTCCTTGGCAACGAATCATTCGATTAAAGCAGCTCAACTCAAGCGGAATCCGCCAAGCGGACGAGACGGCTTCTCAAGGGTTAACGAAAGAAGAAGAAAAGATAAAGATTACATGACGAGACATTTCCTTGTCGCTGCTGCTGCTGCCGATGCTGCTGATAAGAAGAGCAAGAGCAGGAGGGAAATACCGGTGGCGACCATAATGATGACGATAAGCGAGAATGAATCAAGAAACTTCGATGATAAAAAAACAGAATAATAATAATAATAATAATAATAATAATAATAATAATAATAATCAGAAACATGATCATCATCATCAATAAAAATTCTAACCGTTGTCATAATAATAATCACATCAATGATGATGATGCCATTAGAGAAGGAATAATTAAAAGTGAAGATATTACTATAACTGTTACTACTACTATTACTGCTACGACTACAAATAATAATAAAACTGCATTAATAAAATAAATAAATAAATAAATAATAATAATAATAATAATAATAATAATAATAATAATAATAATAATAATAATAATAACAACAGGTGTTCTCTGTCGGAGGTTGTACGAGAGAGAATCCATAATCCGATTGACAACGAAAATCGTGCTAAAGAAGTTACTACTACTACTACTACTACTACTACTACTACTACTACTACTAATAATAATAATAATAATAATAATAGAAATACAATAATAATAAGTTTCCGATAGACTCATTGAAGGGATTCCTGGTAGCCCAAGCCTTAAAGAAATACAAAGAATTGTACTCACAAGTACAGCTCACACCTTACGAAGGACTTTATCTCTGTTTTTTTTTTAAATGCTCATTGGAAAATGTAATGATGTCATTTCTGATCTTAAGTCTTTGGTTGGGACCCGGAAAGAAATGAGTACACACCAGAAATCAAAGGAAATAATAATAATAATAATATAAATACAAACAATTGTACTCACACGTATGGCTCACACATTACGAAGAGGATTTATCCATGTAAAATGTGTATGAACTTTGGTGTTTCTTCTTCTTTTTGTACAAAAGTGCTCAGTAGAAAATGTAATGAAGCCATTTCTGACCTTAGGTCTCTGGTTAGACACGGAAGGAAATGTGTATCCAACAAAAATCAAAGGAAATAGTAATAATAATAATAATAATAATAATAATAATAATAACAGGTGTTCTCTGTCTGAAACCGTACGAGAGATAGAATTCATAATTCGATTGAAAACGAAAATTGTGCGAAAGAAGATAATAATAATAATAATAATAATAATAATAATAATAATAATAATAATAATAATAATAGTGTACGAACACCACCCTGACCCGGTTACGGAGATAGGACCTGTTACAATTCTATGGGACTACACAATACACACTGACAGAACAATCAAAGCCAACCGCCCAGACATTGTTATTAAAGACCACAAACAAAATAAGTGCCTCCTTATTGATATGGCAGTCCCTGCAGACTGCAATGCATCTTTGAAGATATTCGAAAAACTGTCAAAATACAAGGACCTTGAAATAGAAATCTCAAAAATGTGGCACATGTGAACATCAACAATTCCTGTTGTAGTTGGAGCCGTTGGACTGGTTGGAAAAGATTCCAGTAGGCTGATTGAAGGGATCCCTGGAAGTCCATGCCTCAAAGAGATACAAAAAATTCTTCTGACAAGTACAGCCCACACTTTACGAAGGGCTTTATCTATGTAATTATTTTTTTTATTTTATTTTATTTTATTTTATTTATTTATTTATTTTTTTTTGCAGTGGAAAGTGCCATGATGCCATTTCTAACCTTAGGTCCCTGGGCGGGACTCGGAAAGAAATGTGTAAACGCCAGATATCAAAGGAAATAAAAATAATAATAATAATAATACCTTAAAGAAATACAAAGAATTGTACTCACAAGTACAGCCCACGCCTTACAAAGAGCTTTATCTATGTAAAATATGTGCGACTTTTTTTTCAAAACTGCTCAGTGGAAAATGTTATAATGCCATTTCTGAACTTAGATCTCTGGTCAGGACCCGGAAAGAAATGAGTACACACCAGAAACCAAAGGAAATAAAACAATAATAATAATAATAATAATAATAATAATAATAATAATAACAACAATATTAATCAATCTGTGTGTTACGATAGATATCTTAAAATTCAAATCTTAACAACATAAACATGCAGATGACACAGTGTTGATAGCAGGGAGAGAAAGGAAAATACAGGAACTCCTACAGAAGGTAGTGGAGGAAAGCAAGAAGAAAGTAAGAAACATCAACTGTATGAAGATGGAATATATGATTGTTCAGCAAACGGAACAGCTCGAGATAAGAACGACGAATTGGAGACACCAATGTACAAACATTTAAATATCTAGGAAGTGTTTTAACAGTTGACAGCGGAATCCGAGAGCGAAAGATGCCTTTTAAAATCTAAGCAAAGTATTAAGAAACAGGAACATGTCATGAGAAACAAATAAAAGAGTTATGTTATGTAATATCAGTCCTCCTATATACTAGTGAATTCTAGACAATATCTTCGCAGGTGAAGAAAAGATTTGAGACAACAAAAAGGAGGTTCTACAGAAGGATGCTGAGAATACCATGGACGGAACATGTGAGCAACGCAAAGTTTTGAGAAAAACGGAAACAGAAAAGCCACTTATATTTAGAATCAGAAAAAGACAGTTGAAATTTCTAAGGCACCTAATGAGGAAAGAGGGCTTGGAAAATTTGGCACTCATAGGATATTGAATACAAGAAGGACAGAGGAAAGAAGCGGAGAAAGTATGTTGCTTGGTTGATTTTGTTTATCGTCATATCAACAACTCTATGGTTTGATGCCGAAATCTAAATATTTTATACATAATTTTATGCCTTCAACTACAGATATTTTGTCCATAATTTTATACCTTGGGAGTAAGTATGTTTTTTTTTATACATATTTTGTAGATCATACAATGTATTGTAGGTAATTTTACTATAAAAATATATTTTTATATTTTTTTAGTTTTTGAACTGATTGTCATTTTGCTATAAAAACGTATTGTTGGTCATTTTATTATAAAAATGTACTGTTTGGGGCTGCACTATTGGTCCATAGTACGGAACATAACAGGTGCTACCACCCCGGCTCACGGTGTAACTGGTAACAACATCAGTTAAGTGGTAGTTTCACGCTCCTCAAAACTTCCAATCTGCCGGATGTAGTTTATCGTCATACCCAGGACGAGCGAATAACTTATCTAACGAATTTTTGTGAATGGTTGACAGAAAAAGAATTAAAAGAGAGTGCAAAAAGACAAACATGGCTAAGAGTTACAAAGGAGAAGAAATTGTGGAGGCTCATGATCACCCACTCATTGAAGGGGCACGACGCATAGAAAAAGAAGGATACTTGTACCCCAGCGTCTCTACTCACTCGCGGAATAATAATAATAATAATAAATAGTTGATCGTAGTCGGGGTCATTAAGTCGATGCGAACAATCTTTTCCTTTAGCTGCATTGTATGTGCTTCGCCAGGGCTGGATATAGATTTTTGAATTCAGAGTTTTCCTTCTAATTGAGCGGTTGACACACAAAGCTATAGAACCCAGTCTGTCCTACTATTTATCCATAGCTGGGGGGAAGTGAGTTGGATCCATACCTTTCCCAAGGGTATAATAATAATAATAATAATTATGGAATGGAACTACAATAATCATAAATTAATGATTATGATAAAAATTGCAATAATAAAAGTGCTGGGCTATTGAGGAGACTCGCTATAGTGTAAGCTACAACGTACGACTGACATGAACCCTCAAAGAGAAAGAGAGAAATAATAATAATAATAATAATAATAATAATAATAACAACAACAACAACAACAATAATAATAAAAAGAAGAACAACAACGACATCACAGTATTGATAATTGTAATAGAAAAACAATAATTGCAATTAAGGTGACGGCGATGATGATGATGATGATGATGATGATGATGATGATGATGATGATGTCAGTCAAAACAAGAAAACAATTTTTATTTTAATTATGATGAAAATATGAAATATTTACACTCTTTTCAAATAAAATGGAAAACAAGTAAAAATAGTTATAATTGAAATTTTATTCTCTTTAATAAATCCTTTTCTTTTAATCTGAATCCGCACCCACAAAATAATAATAATAATAATAATAATAATAATAATAATAATAATAATAATAATCGACATGCAAAGAGAATATTCAAAAGAAGAAAGAAAATAAATATAAGATTCTGATAGGATAACAAATGGAATACAATGAAGGAAAAATCGGTCATTGCTTTTGAAAGGCTATGGGTTCTTCCGCCCACTTCATCAACTGTTGAAATGGAACGATTAAAAGACAGTTAAGGCAAATTTCGGTTAGCTGGTCGGGGTCAAAGGTCGATTCGTCAGAAAGCTAAATTTTACAAGAGGAAATAAAAATGGAAAGAAAGAAAGAAAGAAAAAAAGTGGAAGAATCACTTGAGGAATTTAGGGTGGACGTAGATTATCGATCCGACTGCAAGTTGAAAAGAAAGAAAAGAGAAGCATGGGGGAGATGTAGACGGAGGAGGTGGAGGGCATGATGAAAAATTAAAAGGATGATGATGGTAATGATGGTGATGATGGAAAGAGAAGCTAAGTAGTATGAGGAAGAAAGAAAAATGAAGGAGTGGCAAGGCGGAGGAAAAAGAGTAGGAGAAACGAAGTAAGGAGAAGGGAGAAGTATAAAAAAGTGAATACAAAGGTCATCACAAGTCTCGCAATCCATTAAGGTCGTAGAGGCACCCCATGTACTGCAGCCGCAGCAGTAGTAGTGTGTCTAAGGCGAGATAGAGTTGACGGAGCTCATCCCTCTTCAGACTGGTTTTGAATTAAGAGTTGTCCTTCTCCTAAACTGCTTGCCCCCCTCATGGCAAGAGAGCCCAGTCTAGCCTGCTATTTAACCCATAGCTAGAGGAACATTTTTCATGCCCTTTTCAAGTGAAGTGAACGAAGCAGAATCGAACAGAATTTGAACTCGGTTCGACGAATTCAGTTTCCGCGAAGATAACCGTGCCATGTATCCAGTATAAGATGTCCAGAGATATTTTATTGCTGTTTAATTTTAAATAGGCAAAGATAAATTTAATCGCCATGATTTTGCATAAACCCTTTCATTGAGATGGTCTCAGCCGCTTCATTACTTCTCATATTGAATTTCTCAACAGCTGCAGCAATACAAATGCAGAAGGATGTGCACCTGTGTTTCATAGACGACGCAAAGGCGTTCGACAAAGTACGCTACAAAGATCTGTGGGAACTGCTCAGCAACCTTGATATATTCCGGAAAGATATTAGAATAATCAAGAATCTATACTGGCAGCAAACGGAATGCATTCGGACAGAGATTGAGTTCAGCAGATATACAAAAATAGAAAGGGGCGTAAGGCAAGGATGTGTCTTCTCACCGGACTTATTCAACCTATACAGCGAGGCAATTCAGAGAGAAATAGAAATCCTATCGCGATTCATCATTGGCGGCCCCAAGCTTAACAACATAAGATACGTAGATGACACAGTACTGATAGGAGACATGGAAAAGAAACTACAAAACCGCCTACAGAAGGTAGCGACGGAGAGTGAGAAGAAGGGATTAAGCATAAACTACAAGAAGACAGAATGCATGGTTATCAGTAAAAGGATGAACCCGAAATGCTATCTACTTAACAACATAAGATACGCAGATGACACAGAACTGATAGCAGACAAGGAAAAGAAACTACAAAACCGCCTAAAGAAGGTAGCGAATGAAATCGAGAAGAAAGAACTAAGCATAAACTACAAGAAGACAGAATGCATGGTTATCAGTAAAAGGATGAACCTGAAATGCTATCTACTTAATAATATGAGATACGCAGATGACACAGTACTGATAGCAGACAAGGAAAAGAAACTACAAAACCTCCTAGAGAAGGTAACGACGGAGAGTGAGAAGAAAGGACTAAGCATAAACTACAAGAAGACAGAATGCATGGACATCAGTAAAAGGATGAGCCCGAAATGCTATCTACTTAATAATATGAGATACGCAGATGACACAGTACTGATAGCAGACAAGGAAAAGAAACTACAAAACCTCCTAGAGAAGGTAGCGACGGAGAGTGAGAAGAAAGGACTAAGCATAAACTACAAGAAAACAGAATGCATGGACATCAGTAAAAGGATGAGCCCGAAATGCTATCTACTTAATAATATGAGATACGCAGATGACACAGTACTGATAGCAGACAAGGAAAAGAAACTACAAAACCTCCTAGAGAATGTAGCGACGGAGAGTGAGAAGAAAGGACTAAGCATAAACTACAAGAAAACAGAATGCATGGACATCAGTAAAAGGATGAGCCCGAAATGCTATCTACTTAATAATATGAGATACGCAGATGACACAGTACTGATAGCAGACAAGGAAAAGAAACTACAAAACCTCCTAGAGAAGGTAGCGACGGAGAGTGAGAAGAAAGGACTAAGCATAAACTACAAGAAAACAGAATGCATGGACATCAGTAAAAGGATGAGCCCGAAATGCTATCTACTTAATAATATGAGATACGCAGATGACACAGTACTGATAGCAGACAAGGAAAAGAAACTACAAAACCTCCTAGAGAAGGTAGCGACGGAGAGTGAGAAGAAAGGACTAAGCATAAACTACAAGAAAACAGAATGCATGGACATCAGTAAAAGGATGAGCCCGAAATGCTATCTACTTAATAATATGAGATACGCAGATGACACAGTACTGATAGCAGACAAGGAAAAGAAACTACAAAACCTCCTAGAGAAGGTAGCGACGGAGAGTGAGAAGAAAGGACTAAGCATAAACTACAAGAAAACAGAATGCATGGACATCAGTAAAAGGATGAGCCCGAAATGCTATCTACTTAATAATATGAGATACGCAGATGACACAGTACTGATAGCAGACAAGGAAAAGAAACTACAAAACCTCCTAGAGAAGGTAGCGACGGAGAGTGAGAAGAAAGGACTAAGTATAAACTACAAGAAAACAGAATGCATGGACATCAGTAAAAGGATGAGCCCGAAATGCTATCTACTTAATAATATGAGATACGCAGATGACACAGTACTGATAGCAGACAAGGAAAAGAAACTACAAAACCTCCTAGAGAAGGTAGCGACGGAGAGTGAGAAGAAAGGACTAAGCATAAACTACAAGAAAACAGAATGCATGGACATCAGTAAAAGGATGAGCCCGAAATGCTATCTACTTAATAATATGAGATACGCAGATGACACAGTACTGATAGCAGACAAGGAAAAGAAACTACAAAACCTCCTAGAGAAGGTAGCGACGGAGAGTGAGAAGAAAGGACTAAGCATAAACTACAAGAAAACAGAATGCATGGACATCAGTAAAAGGATGAGCCCGAAATGCTATCTACTTAATAATATGAGATACGCAGATGACACAGTACTGATAGCAGACAAGGAAAAGAAACTACAAAACCTCCTAGAGAAGGTAGCGACGGAGAGTGAGAAGAAAGGACTAAGCATAAACTACAAGAAGACAGAATGCATGGTCATCAGTAAAAGGATGAGCCCGAAATGCAGTTTACAGGCCGGAGACACTAAAATCAAGCAGGTGCGGAAATTTAAATATCTGGGAAGTGTTCTAACAGAGGACGGTAAATGCAACGCTGAGATCCGAAGACGTATTGGGATGGCCAAAGATGCATTCCAAAAGCTAGGCAAAGTATTACGAGACAAGAGGATTTCGTTGGTAGCAAAGAAAACAGTACTGAACTGCTACGTGACATCTGTCCTCTTTTATGGCAGCGAATGTTGGACGATCTCCTCAAAAATGAAGACACGTAATGAGAAAGGAGGGCTTGGAGAATCTGATACTCACAGAGCGGATAGAGGGACAGAAAGACAAGGGAAAGCAACGCGTGACATACGTAGCGAGCTTAAGCAAGTGGATAACAGTACAGGGTCTGGGGGAAGTAGCAAAGGGGGAAAATTATTGAGAGCTACAAGGGATAGGAGGAAGTGGAGAGCCATGATCGCCTACGCCCTGAAAGGACACAGCAGATAAAAGAAGGTTTTACAGAGGAAACAGAGGAAAACAGCTAATAATCTACATAACGAGCTTGTGTAAATAAAAAAAAAGTGATTTAAGAGAGATAACAAAAAGACTAAATTTACTAAGAGAATTGAAATTTCTAGGGCACATAATGAGGAAAGAGGGCTTGGAAATTTTACTACACACAAAACAGATTAAAGGCAAGATGGCCAGAGGAAAACAAGACATAACCTATCTAGCGAACTTAAGTAAATGCATGATAAAATAAGGTTTAGGAGAGAGGAAAAAAATTTATTAATAGCTACAAAGGACAGGAAATTGTGGAGAGCCATGATCGTCAACGTCCATAAGAGACATTTTCTATGCATATATATATATATATATATATATATATATATATATATATATATATATATATATATCTGGGAAGTGCGACACTGAAATCCGAAGGCGCATTGGGATAGCGAAAGACGCCTTCCAAAAGTTAAGCAAAGTATTGAGAATGAAAAAAATCGTTAGAAACAGAGTGCTGAACTGCTATGTAATATCAATCCTCCTATATGGCAGTCAATGCTCGACAATCTCTTCACAGGCAAAGAAGAGACTTGAGACAACTGAATTGTGGTCCTAAAGAAAGATGCTGAGAATAACATGGACCTGAACATGTGAGCAACGAAGAAGTCTTAGATAAAATGGAAATAAAAAGGATTATCATCAAGAAGAGACAGTTGAAATTTCTAGGGCACATAATGAAAGAAAGAGGGCTTGGAAAATTTGATACTCACAGGGCCGATTAAAGGCAAAACGGAGAAAGGAAAACAACCCATAAACTATCGGGTGAAGTTAAGTAAATGGATGATGGAACAAAAGGTTTAGGAGAGATAACAGAACAACCAAATTTATGTCTATATTTCTGAGATGAGGTATTATGTACAGTAATCCACTGTGCCATGTGTCCTCAAGGACACATGGCACAGTGGATAAAGGCGTTGGTTAGATCCAGTGACAGACCCAAAGAGTGTGAGTTCAATACCCGGTTCAGGCAGTGGAGAACTTTCAGAGGGAAAATTAGCAGGAGATAACTGATAACTGACATCCATCAGACATGGTTCGTGGAACTAGAACAGTCTACCCCAGTGATCGAAATAAAGGGTTCGGTTCGAAATTCCAACCACCTGAAGAAGGCCGGAGCGTACAACGGCCGAAACGTTGTGACAAATATGGCGACAAAGATGAGGACAATAGTCCGACTAATGTAAATACTGAACAAAATTTATTAAGAATTACAAAAGACAGGAAATTGTGGAGAGCCATGATCAATAATATCCTGAAAGGACATGACACAGTGAAGAAGAACTATGATGTTCAAAAAATGACTTTTCTTTCTACTTTCTGCATTTTGCTATGGTTTAAAAAAGAGCTTCTGTAGTTGATTGATTGTCCAAGTATAAATGAGCTAAATGTCAAAGAAGTTTCTCATACTAGAATTTTCTGCAACTCTGTGACGCTTATTGGAATCCTTACAGTATTTAGTATTGTTGAAGTTATCGCTAACATTTTTCTTGAGATTTACAAACTCTACGTTTCAATCAATTTCACAAACCAATTTATGAAATTTGAATAAGTTGATTTGTTTGGAAAAATACTTTGACAAAAACCCTGCTTTGCAGTTTAATAATTTCTTTAATTTAATTTTATAGGACTTCATGGTTAACAATATTTTTTAAGAAAATTTCTTTTTTTTTTAACAGCGAAGAATAAATTCTTAGGATTTCTTACTCTTGAGCATGCAACATACAACTGGCCATGTGTAAATATTTCTTTCTGGAGGCAAATTCCAACTTTGTGAAGCCTTGTGATATTTTTATAATTCTTGCCAGCGCGATTTGAACTGGAAACTGGATTCTTGTTTATATAAAAACTTAAAAGATATGCAACAAACAATATTACATTTTTATTAAATAAGTATTTGTTATTTTAATCATTAAATTGTTTTTAAAGTAGTGGGTGTATTTTGTATGTTAAATAATAAAACCTTTAAATTTTCCAAGAAAATTAATGAAAATTTATTGAACTATGCTACGTACACTAGTAAAAGCAATTGCACTTTGTATCCCCTTACCTGTTTGCATTTCTCCCAAAGATTTGGTTTCGATCGGTCAATTTATAGCTATTTTAGAAGGTGTGACGGTCGGACGGACTAACAGAAGTTACAGAATTTTATATATAGATTTCTCTAATATTTTCGAAATATGGCGCTGAAAACTTTTGCATCAACTTAATATTTTGACTAAGAATCGCGTATACGTTTAGCTGATAGAATAAAATTATTCATCAAACAACTGTTCGGTCAATGAATGCCGAAGGAAGTGTTAATCTAAACATTACCGTTACCAATACAAATCAAAGTTACCTTCTCCCAAAATAAAGCATACTTCATATTCTGGAAATATATGCTTATTATTGTATTGTTGTCAGAGAAAATTAAGAAAAAAATAAAGATGGAATCTAACGGGCATCAAATCTATAACTTCGTGCGCCAAATTTACTCATCCGAATGCTTCTTATCTGCAAATTTCTTTGACGTAGATTTTTTTAAAAGGCCCTTTAAAGTCCGTTCATGCGTGCGTGCATAGCTTAGTAGGTACTGTTGCGTAAAGTTTGATTAGAGGTTCGCACAAATACCTTTGGAAAAATATGTATCCATCTCTCACCCACCCTGCGAGGGGTTAATAAGTGGACCTAGTTGCCAGTCTAGTAGAATGCTTAAATTTATGTAGTAGGCGCATCAGGGCAAAAAGCTCGTCAAAGCAGTTGCCATGAAAATATTTGTAGAAAAGACAGAGGGAAGCCACGTTTTGGGGACGCATCAGGCCCCGGGTAATGACTTAGCCTCCTCCCGAAGGAGAAGTATTGCCTGGGGTTAAATGATTGCTGTTCAAATCATATATACTAGTTACAAACGTGCATTCTTTTTCTAAGTGCCATATCTCTTCAGGAAATTGGCGGTCTGGCTCTCCACAATTTCCTGTCCTTTGTAACTCTTAGTAATGTTTTTCTTGTCACTCCTAAAACCCTGTTCTTTTTTTAATAGTGAAATTAATGTCCACCGTCTTAGAAAGAAAATGTTAACCTCGACAAGGATCGAACCTGCATTTCCTTTATCGTTGAAAACCACCTTTATGCAGGGCGTGCTTTAGCCGCTCGGTAAAAGCGGCCTCAATAACAATTACACTTTTATTTTATGGATATGTCTCGTTGAAACTTTGTCCTCATCGGCTAATTATATTTTCCTATCATGTAACGTAAACAAAATCATTTAAGCAATTAAGAGATTTTAATTTAGTAAACACCCGCACACACACAAACACATTTATACACACACATATTCACACATACAGTGCGTGTGTGTGTTTTTGTGTGTATGAGTGTGTGTATTGGGTTTATGTATACACTTATTTTATCTGGAGGCACACACTTATAAGCAGAAATCTGCGAATGGATATATAACGATTTACTTCGATAAATAAATATATTAATGAAAATTAGAAAACTTTATACAAAGATAAAATATTTATAAAACAGAAATATTTAGAATGCGCGAGTCACACAAGAACATATTTGCTTGTAGCTACTGAACGAATTGACCCTGCCATGAGGGCACAAGATATGTGCCACCAGGTGGCGCACGAGAGTGAGTGAGTGAGTGAGTGAGTGGGAGAGAGAGAAAGAGAGAGGGAGAGGGGGTGGAGAGACTGTTCTTGAATGGGTGAGTAACTGGGGAGACTGAGGAAATTGTGGGTGGTTGACATTCCCCTTGTTATTGAATTAACAAGTACCATTCCCAAGAGATGCTGCTGCATCGCCATATTAACTGAAGAGACACTCCAGAACGAAATTCGTAGAAGCAACTTCCGCCGTGACGCATCCCAAAGAAGTAGAAGGCGACGATGAAAAAGAGAAAAAGACATTTTAACAATAGCGAATGAACGTAAAGAAAGAAAAACAGAAGCAGAGAATAAGAAAATGGGCGAATAAAAAAAAAAAAAAAGAAAAAAAAAAGGAAAAAGAAAAACAACAAAACAAATAGTTACCAGCACCGACATTTTGGATTTAATTTTATTTTTAAAGATACAATTGTTTGTATTTCAATTTTGTATTGAAAAAAAAAAAAAACTTTGTTAAAGGCTTGTAGATGTGGGACTTCCTTCGTACGTAGATGTGCATGTTTTTCTTCATCCGTATATGCATAACAATGAACATTACAGATTGGCAGACATCAAAACAGTCAATTTTCTGCAGCATTAGAGTCTAAAAATTCACATGGATTATAAGTATGTATATATTATACACTATTGTTAATTCAATACAAGGCCTAAGAGCCACTCAAAGTAGAAAGTTACTAAATGAGATTTTCTGGAAGTAATAGCAGGTAACAATGCAGATTATGAGGATATATAGAATAGATAACTGTTGACCCTGCTTTTAAAGCGGTTTAGATTGTAGTGATCAGAAAAAGCATCTTTTTGGGGCTCTGTTCCCCAAAGCAGCAGCTCTTGGGAGGAATTGTTCGAATGGAACTTCTTTTCTACTAATGGTATATGAAAGAAATTAGTATGGTTCACTCCCGCTTACATGGCATGACAGTTAGCTGTAAAAGTCCGAACAGGTGAATGGTATTCACTGACCGAACAACCAGTGCTACTATTGGTTGAAATTTATAAAATCTTTCTCTTAAAACAATTTTAGGAAAACAGGTTTCTCAAGTCCACTAATTTTTCGCTCTTTCCAATAATGATAGGAGTTTCCTTCCTAACCTTTTATTTGAAGTAGTGTGGATTGTCAACATCTGGATTATGTCCTAGATAAACATATCACTCGAACTTTGATTAATAGAACGTGTGGCGGAATTAAACCGGCAGCAGGACAAGAATAATGTGGTTTTGTCAAAGACACTGGAACAATAAATGTTATATTTATTATCAGAATGATATCGGCGAGAGCAATACAAATGCAGGGGGGGGGGGGCGTAGACGTATGCTTCATACACTACGCAAAAACATGATAACGTACGATACAAAGATCTATTTGAACAGCTAGGGAAACTTTATTTGAGAAAGATGGGTTTCCGGTTCCTTCTAAAGTCGACTTCAGTTTTATACTTCTAACACTTGTCCTTCCCTCCGCTAATATAACTCCACACTGTAACCGTCTACTTTGAGTGGCTCTTGGGTCGTGTATTAGGTTAACATTAGTAAAAAAAAAAAATCAGAACTTATAGGGGAGTAAACCGCCTACTTACAATTAAAAAATGAATTGTTTAGGCACACAAAAATAGAAAGATACAAAGAAGTGTCTTCACAACTGATTTATTCAACATTTTTAGTGAGGCAATACGAGGTTAATTGATTTGTTTTTACGGTTTATCAACCCTTTTTGGGTTATTTAAAGCAGAAACATATTCTGGATTGTAAAAAAATTCGAAATAGTGCGGAATGTCAACATCTTGATTCTATCATTATTTTCTGTTCGAGTTATAGGAGCAATCCATTTTATTTGTTACCGCTGTTGAAAGTCCTCAAGTGGTTCCTGTTATTTGGTAAAGTTCTTTGTGATTCTGTTGTGTCAGTCCACAATGTTCGAAGAAAGATGGTCCTCGCTAAAACCTACAGACTTCCTTCGCCCAAAGCTACTTTTAACCAGTAATCTGAAAAAGTGAGGATAGCGGCACGGATTGAGGATTCGGAGAGCCGAGTTCGAATTCCAGTCAAATCCATTACATTCACTTACGTGCTAATACCATTAGAAAAGGTATGAATTTTCTTCTTCCTTCAGGCATGGGTAAATAGCAGGACAGACCGGATTCTACAGCCTTGGATGGCAACTGGTCTGCTACAGAAAGAAATGGCAAAATGTGAAAAAAAGTGCCTCGTCAGTCATGTATCGATAAAAACATAATCGCCTAAGCGTGTATCATGCATGGCACACAACTGAATCTGAGAAAGCAGCCGTATCAGCTGACAATTTAGATATTTTTGAGCGGAATGCAGAATATTCATATGAGAATTTCTATCTGACGAGGCTATTTAAAAACATGTCTCGAGTTTTGCGGTTAATGTTTGGGTTTTGTAGCAATTTTCGATATTGGGCGACGGATAAAAAGAGGAAGTATCTATTGATGTGACAATATGCTGCTGTAACCGTCTACTTTGAGTGGCTCTTGGGTCGTGTATTAGGTTAGCATTAGTAAAAAAAAAATCAACATAGCAAGTATACAGTTTTCTGTTGGAGAGGTATGCAATGTCCTGAAATTGATGATATATATGTCATTACACCCCTAACCATATGCTAACCCCTAATCATATGCTGCAGTCATATAGCAGATATACAATTTTCTATTAGAGAGGTATGCAATTTCCTGGAGTTCTTTGATGATCCATCCTTACATCCCTTGTCAGAACGAAAACCAAATTGGCTCGTGAAGAGTTGGCTTTCATAAAACGAGGAGAGCCAAGTTAATATAATGTTCATTAATACTTTCATTATGATGGATCCAATTGAAATACGTCTGCATATGTGAGGGTCGTGAGGATTACCTTTTTTGTTTCGATAGTGCATTAAGAGATAAGGAAATTACGTTAGAAAGAAAAGAGGGCTGAACTGCTATGTAATATCAATCCTCCTATATGGCAGTGAATGCTGGTCAATCTCCTCACAGGTGAAGAGGAGACTTGAAGCAAGAGAAACAAAGAAAAGAGTGCTGAACTGCTATGTAATATCAATCCTCCTGTATGGCAGTGAATGCTGGTCAATCTCCTCACAGGTGAAGAGGAGACTTGAAGCAAGAGAAACAAAGAAAAGAGTGCTGAACTGCTATGTAATATCAATCCTCCTGTATGGCAGTGAATGCTGGTCAATCTCCTCACAGGTGAAGAGGAGACTTGAAGCAAGAGAAACAAAGAAAAGAGTGCTGAACTGCTATGTAATATCAATCCTCCTGTATGGCAGTGAATGCTGGTCAATCTCCTCACAGGTGAAGAGGAGACTTGAAGCAAGAGAAACAAAGAAAAGAGTGCTGAACTGCTATGTAATATCAATCCTCCTGTATGGCAGTGAATGCTGGTCAATCTCCTCACAGGTGAAGAGGAGACTTGAAGCAAGAGAAACAAAGAAAAGAGTGCTGAACTGTTATGTAATATCAATCCTCCTGTATGGCAGTGAATGCTGGTCAATCTCCTCAAAGGTGAAGAGGAGACTTGAAGCAAGAGAAACAAAGAAAAGAGTGCTGAACTGCTATGTAATATCAATCCTCCTGTATGGCAGTGAATGCTGGTCAATCTCCTCACAGGTGAAGAGGAGACTTGAAGCAAGAGAAACAAAGAAAAGAGTGCTGAACTGCTATGTAATATCAATCCGCCTGTATGGCAGTGAATGCTGGTCAATCTCCTCACAGGTGAAGAGGAGACTTGAAGCAAGAGAAACAAAGAAAAGAGTGCTGAACTGCTATGTAATATCAATCCTCCTGTATGGCAGTGAATGCTGGTCAATCTCCTCACAGGTGAAGAGGAGACTTGAAGCAAGAGAAACAAAGAAAAGAGTGCTGAACTGCTATGTAATATCAATCCTCCTGTATGGCAGTGAATGCTGGTCAATCTCCTCACAGGTGAAGAGGAGACTTGAAGCAAGAGAAACAAAGAAAAGAGTGCTGAACTGCTATGTAATATCAATCCGCCTGTATGGCAGTGAATGCTGGTCAATCTCCTCACAGGTGAAGAGGAGACTTGAAGCAAGAGAAACAAAGAAAAGAGTGCTGAACTGCTATGTAATATCAATCCTCCTGTATGGCAGTGAATGCTGGTCAATCTCCTCACAGGTGAAGAGGAGACTTGAAGCAAGAGAAACAAAGAAAAGAGTGCTGAACTGCTATGTAATATCAATCCTCCTGTATGGCAGTGAATGCTGGTCAATCTCCTCACAGGTGAAGAGGAGACTTGAAGCAAGAGAAACAAAGAAAAGAGTGCTGAACTGCTATGTAATATCAATCCTCCTGTATGGCAGTGAATGCTGGTCAATCTCCTCACAGGTGAAGAGGAGACTTGAAGCAAGAGAAACAAAGAAAAGAGTGCTGAACTGCTATGTAATATCAATCCTCCTGTATGGCAGTGAATGCTGGACAATTTCCTCACAGGTGAAGAGGAGACTTGAAGCAAGAGAAACACAGATAAGAGGGCTGAACTGCTATGTAATATCAATCCTCCTATATGGCAGTGAATGCTGGACAATTTCCTCACAGATGAAGAGGAGACTTGAAGCAATAGAAACAAAGAAAAGAGTGCTGAAATGCTACGTAATATCAATCCTCCTATATGGCAGTGAATGCTGGACAATTTCCTCACAGATGAAGAGGAGACTTGAAGCAAGAGAAACAAAGAAAAGAGTGCTGAACTGCTATGTAATATCAATCCTTCCATATGGCAGTGAATGCTGGACAATTTCCTCACAGATGAAGAGAAGACTTGAAGCAAGAGAAACAAAGAAAAGAGTGCTGAACTGCTATGTAATATCAATCCTTCCATATGGCAGTGAATGCTGGACAATTTCCTCACAGATGAAGAGGAGACTTGAAGCAAGAGAAACAAAGAAAAGAGTGCTGAACTGCTATGTAATATCAATCCTTCCATATGGCAGTGAATGCTGGACAATTTCCTCACAGATGAAGAGAAGACTTGAAGCAAGAGAAACAAAGACAAGAGTGCTGAACTGCTATGTAATATCAATCCTCCTATATGGCAGTGAATCCTGGACAATTTCCTCACAGATGAAGAGGAGACTTGAAGCAAGAGAAACAAAGACAAGAGTGCTGAACTCCTATGTAATATCAATCCTCCTATATGGCAGTGAATGCTGGACAATTTCCTCACAGATGAAGAGGAGACTTGAAGCAAGAGAAACAAAGAAAAGAGTGCTGAACTCCTATGTAATATCAATCCTCCTATATGGCAGTGAATGCTGGACAATTTCCTCACAGATGAAGAGGAGACTTGAAGCAAGAGAAACAAAGACAAGAGTGCTGAACTCCTATGTAATATCAATCCTCCTATATGGCAGTGAATGCTGGACAATTTCCTCACAGATGAAGAGGAGACTTGAAGCAAGAGAAACAAAGACAAGAGTGCTGAACTCCTATGTAATATCAATCCTCCTATATGGCAGTGAATGCTGGACAATTTCCTCACAGATGAAGAGGAGACTTGAAGCAAGATAAACAAAGACAAGAATGCTGAACTCCTATGTAATATCATTCTTCCTATATGACTAAATGTGCAGGGCATAGTTTGGGGAGAGATTAAATAGACTGGGGGTCTCATTTCCCCTCGTCGTACTCCTGATGAGGTTTGAAATGTTTCCATATTGGGGTCCTTGCCAGATATATAAGATTTTGTTAACTGATAAATGTGCGTCTATTAGTTCAATGCATTGGATTTGCAGCTTGGAATGCGGTTTCTAATGGATGACAAGAGGAAGTCATATTTCAATGCAATTTCCTGGAGCTCTTTGATGACATATATACCATCCTTACATCCCTTGTCAGAACGAAAACCAAATTGGCTCGTGAAGAGTAGGCTTTCATAAAACGAGGAGAGCCAATTGAAATACCTCTGTATATGTGAGGGTCGTGAGGATTACCTTTTTTGTTTCCAAAGTGCATTAATGTACGGTTTGGTTGATTTTGCTTAGCGGCATATCAACATCTCTATGGGTTATTTAATGCTGAAATCTAAATATTGGGAAGAGAATGTTATGGCTTCAACTAAATATATACCATAAATAGGTATTGTTGGTAATTTTCTTTATATGAAAATGTATTTTTATGCTTTCATGGTATTCTGTTTTTGTTTGGGGGTTCACTATTTGCCCATAGCTAGGACCGTAACAGGTGTTACCACTCCGGGTCAGGGTAGACTTGGGAACAACAGCAATTAAGAGGTGGTTCCGCACTCCTCAAAACCTCCAAGCTCCCGATCAGAGCACTTGCTGCCGGATGTAGTTTATCGTCATACCCAGGACTATATTAATGTACGATAAATCACGCATTTTGAGATGTGTTTCTGGATCCAAACTTCCTTTATGGAATTAAGAATCTTGAATTAAGAAAGAAGGTAAGCTATTTTCGAAAGTTCAGCGTCATTGTCAAATGATACTTTATTATTCTTTAGTATATTTTATAACTTTCCCATCAGTATTTATGGTTGGAGACAAAGTTTGGAATGATTTAATGTATATTGGTATATGTTCAATCCAAACGTTTCTTTAGTTTTGTGTGGCTAGGGTTGAAATGTGACTGAAAGTGTTTATTTTTAAACCGAGACCCAAGACATTTCCGCTGTGTTGGTTTTGATTGTATGTTATTGTGATTTTTCGCTTATCTCCACATTTCAAAATATTGTCTATGTTTCATTAATTTCGTTTCCAATTTTCCGGAGATATTGATTTCTCTAAGAATTAACTACTTTTTAAAAAAAAATTTCTTTGTAAATCGTCTAGTATTCTCACTTCCATTTTTCTTCCTCTTCTACTTGTTTCTTTCTTGTATCAAATTTTTCAATTCTGAATTGTCGTCCCACCGGAGTATCTTTTTTTCTTTCTAGGCATTTGTGGAATATTTTGATCTCACGTGATTCAGTTAATGAAGATATGATAACATTTATTGATTCCTTTGTGTTGTTTTGATCAAGATTTAGGGACATTAATTCGCTTTTGATTTATTTGTTTTTTACGGTCTGTCAACATTTTACAGGTTATTTAAAGCCATAAAATATTTATAGATTGGAAGAATGTTCTGAAGAATAATGCTTTGCTGATACAAGTCCTACTAGTTAATTGAGTGGGGAGAAGAGATCGATTCATACCTAATCAGAAGTTGATAAACAACGAAGAAATTATAATGTGAGGAATCAAGTCTATATCACAATCGATATATAAACTGATCCCTCACTTTGTGGCCACAATAGTTTCTATACATTTATAATCCAGAAAATGTTAATAAACACGTGTAGCCAATCAGTATTTGATTGACTAGTTTTCTACGGCTTATCCACCCTTTGCAGGTTATTTATTATCAGGAAATATTTTTACATTGTAAGAATCTTTTGAGCTAATAATCGTTTAGCTGTACAAGTCTTACTAATTAACCCATAGCTGGGGGGGAATAGGTGGATCCATACCTTATCAGAATTTGAACAACAAACAAGAAATTCCAATGTGGATATAAAGTGGGGGTCCAATTCTATAATATAATCAATATATAAACTTATCCCTCACTTTGTGGCCATGGTAGTTTCTATAGATTTATATTCCAGAGAATGTAAATAAATCTAAGACATGCCTGTGTAGCAAATCAGGATTTCATTGACTGATTGATTCGTTTTCTACGACTTATCAACACTTTGTAGGTTATTTAAAATCAGAAAATATTTTTAGATAGTAGAATTTTTTAAAAAGATAATGATTTTCGGGATACAAGTCTTAGTAATTCCCCCATAGTTGGTTGGAGAAGAGGTGGCTTCATCATTTCCCCCAACGGTATTTGTGCCTAAGTGAATATAACGAACCCAACAAAAACTGGAAGTCGAAGAGAAAAGTGTTCCACTTCTGAGCCGTTATCCATTACACCAACAACATATTCAAGCTTACAACACCTGGTGTTCCCAAACGATCACCCATCTAGGTACGGACCAGTCTCGACGTTGCTTAACTTCGGCGATCGTACGGGAATCGGTGTTTCAACGTGATATGACCGTAAACTTAACATCAGTTTTGAGTACTTACTATAGAATTCTAATCCTACTTTTCCATTTTTAATTTGGATGTTATACCCAGGCGCCTTTCATAGTTTATGTAAACGGGTGCTAGCTATTTTGTTGACTGGTGTTATCAGTTTTGTTACAAGTAGCCGATGCTCAAATGCATAGTAGGAGTCGTCTTCTGTAACATATGTCACAAACTGCCATCACCACACTGGCTGCATAAATATATTGTGCAACATTGCAGTGACAATACAATAGACAGATTTTGGTTTCAATAATTCTTGGTATTTAGCCATAGCCCTCGCCTGAAAAGCCTGGTCAGGGAATCTGTTTAGACCCCGATAGTCCTTTGAAAAACGTCAACTAAATTAGCCACAGTAAACAGACAGACACACCGATAGATAGATGTGAAGAAGATAGATAGATAGATAGATAGATAGATAGATAGATATGAAGTGAAGAGAAAAGGATAGCTAGCTCGCTAGATAGATAATGAGGATAGATGGATAGATAGATATGAAGAGAAGAGGGCTGATAGATAGACAGATAGATAGATAGATAGATAGATAGATAGATAGATAGATAGATAGATAGATAGATAGATAGATGCGAAGAGGATAGATGGATGAATAGATACGAAGAGAAGAGGATAGATAGAGGATAACCTTTGACTGAATTTTCGTCAGTAACAATGGGTGTGTGGTGGATTTTATGGTTGAGATATGCTACTGCCACGCTCTGGCTGACTGTTTTTTTTCTTACCCATCCTTGTATCTTTCCACCACACCCAGGAAGGTACAGTCCACTTTAGGAATCTATACCATAATTATGGTATCTTGAACAAAATTATCTATAAAACGCACAAAAAAAAAAAAATAGAAATATCAAAATACAAATAAAACCATATACCGGATCGGTCATCACTAGGATAAACAAGGGTCGCATCCTTCAGAGAGGAACAAGTCTGGGGGTCGAAAAATGTGTCACTGGAATAAACTTCCATTAACAATGAGACACTTGGTCAACAAAACCGGATTAACTTCAACATTGGACTTGGTGTCTTAATACCAAATCAATTAATAAAAAGAAAGCTGTAAGAAAAATATGTTACGTGAGTTGTCGCCCTTGGTAAACTGCATTCTCTAAGATCACGTATATCGTCAAACCAACCAATCACTAGCCAGAATATGTTGGCGCCAATTAGAAAGAACACTATTCTGTTTTTTTACTCTTCCTCTTTTCTGCCAAGATCTGCCAGGTACAGAGCGTCAAAATCGTCTCTGATTCTACTTGCACTTTAACATGAGAGCCGTACTATATTAGTACGTAAACGAAATCATTCTACAACGCCAAGGACTTCAATTAAATGGATTTATATTGTTTCATTATAATATAGCTGCAAACAGAATAATTTGTTTGCAACAAGAACTATTATTTCTATAATATTTGTATATATGAACTTCAATAATATTCCTTTGAACTTTCAATTTGTGTTCCGTGTTCTTCCTGTATTGATATTATTTAAGGCTTAAATCACCATATTTTGCAAGCAAACTGTTCTGTTTGCGGCTATATTGTAATGAAACTATGTAAGTCCACTTAACTGAAGTCCTTCGTGTTGTAGAATGGTTTCGTTTACCTACTAATAAAGTACGGCTCTCATGTCAAAGATCTTGGCAGAAAAGAGGAAGAGTAAAAGAACAGAAAAAGCGTTCTTTCTAATTGGCGCCAACAAAAATAATGTACTCACAAGTACAGCTCACACATTACGAAGAGCTTTATCTATGTAAAATATGTGTGATCTTAGTTTTTTTTCTTTACAAAAAATGATCAGTGGAAGATGTCATGAAGCCATTTCTGACCTAATGAGTATACAACAGAAATCAAAGTAAATAATAATAATCCTATTATAATTGTGCATGCTTCTCCATTCGTTAGTTCGCGCGACCGTTACGTACTGCCTATACCTCATAAATAATGGACTATTCTGTTTTGATCTCCTGGAAAAGACACTACTTGGTTTCAGTGAGAAAATGAAAGAAAGAAAGAAGATAGAAGTGGAGAGAGAGAGTCAGATTAATCCGATAAGAACAGACACTACACTTTGATATTAGCTTTAGGTCCGAGAAGCGAATGTATTTTCATAACGCCCCACATTCGCATAATGTGACACAAGGTCAGTTTAATGTGCGTGCACTCAGGCCAGGTCCCAAAATAGCCCAGCCCCCGCAACCGGCGATTGTACTGGCATCAGTATTATTACCAGCCCCTCTTTAACACAATGAGAGTGAAGGGTACTGCCGCAAGTGGTGGTGGGTGGGTGGTGCTGTTTCCCGAGATCAGGCACCTCTCTATAATATTTTCAGTTGGGCTCTGTTCGCAGACAGAAGCACAACTGAAAGATGAAATGTAGTTTATCTGCGCGAGGCCAGATACTACACTTTGATCCATGTCGAAAGGCAGAGAAAAATATGACGAAGACGATAAAAGCACCATTTTTAGACGCACTGTATCGAATGATGGAGACCGAGTAAAGCAATAGTTAACAATTCAGTTACCATAAATATTAGGTTGGTGCAAAAATAATGTCGTTTTCTCACATGAAGTTGAACGTCAAAAAACGACATTATTTTTGCACCAACCTAATAATAACATCGTCTACTGAATTATTTTTAAATCGTTGTTAAGATGTAAGATCGTAAGACAGGGGTTTGGCTATAACGAAAGAAAGAAAGAAAGAAAGATAGATAGATAGATAGATAGATAGATAGATAGATAGATAGATAGGTATCTATAGACAGAATGAAAGAAAAAAGAAAGATGAAAAGAAAAATAAAGGAAGTGATTAACGTCTACGAATAGCTCATAAATAATGGACTGTTCCGTTTTGATTGCGTAGAAGAACAAAAAGCATACGCGACGTCGTTTCAGTGAGAAAATGTTAATGAATGAAATGTTTAATGATTGAAGGGAGGAAAGAAAGAAGTGTTTAACGTCTGTTTCAGTGAAACAGAAAAGTTGTCAATTTCAAATCTGTACGTCTTCTGAAAATGACATTCATATTAAAATATTTTAAGCTTAGATGTAGCACGAGGCCGAGCGTTTGAGGCATCCAGCGAGGATCGAACTCACTACTCAGTCATAATTGATCTAGCGAGACAAGCTTACTAATCATTACAGCAGGTCAAAGTGCTTCAGCATTCAGATTTATCATTATTATTACATTATTTTGTTAAAGTTGTTAAGCTCAAATATTTAACGAAGTGCTGTCGGTACCTCCAAAAACTTTCAAAAAAAGATCATACCATGATGAAAATGGTCCCAAACTTGATGAAAACAAAGTTTTATCGTTATGTTATTATTAAGAGGAAAGACCAAAGTATTTTTTGGCTATTTTAATGAATTTTTTGAATCCTTTTTAGCACGTGCAAAGTTTTGATTAAAAATCTTGTTTTTTCTTTTTTTAGCGGGTGGGCTAAAAATTAGTTTTGGAAATTTACCGCCGTTTTTACAGTAAAACCATTGTTTTGAAAATTCTTGCAAAAATCAAATAAATGTTGGATTTTAATGAAATTTTCATGACTTATTTACAAATGAGTGAAATTCTTTTTGAAATATTTCTTTTTAGAAAATCTTAATAAAAATATGTTTTACATGTTAACCCCAACTTACTCAATTTTACCAAATTTTGAGAAATTGAAATTTCAAAATCTTCGTATTTATGTTAGTTAAAAGCAGGATTCCTTTGAGATTTTAAATCATCAATTTGTTTTTTTTTGTCAAACAGAAACACCATTTACCAAAATTCTGCTCTGCATCGTAAAATAAAAAAATAAAAAAATGAAATCAAACTATGACATTATTTAATTAGAAAAGCTTTTAATTGCTTTTATAAATAAGATATATTATGGACACTATTGTCATAAAAAACATTTTTTTCGATAAATAATGAATTTTTACAAAAATTGTTTTCATATCTTTAAAAATTTTAATTAGAAAAATTTATTAAGTTTTAAATCTTTTAAAATTCTGTATTAATTTCAGCGGTTTTTATGATGTTATTATTAAGTGAAAACTATATTTACTAATGATAAATAGAAAAGCTTATTAAAAATGATCAAACACCAAGATTTTAAAAATAATTTTGAATGTTTTTGTATGTTATAAAAATGAAAACTCTTTCCAGTCAAGTTAAGTTAGTTTTGAAATACAGAAAAAGTATTTTGGTTAATGGAAATTTTAAATTTATCCAATTAGCTTGATATTAAAACTAAAAAGTTTTAAGAAAGATTTTTCATTTTTAAAAAATCATTTTAAGCTTTAGGTATCGCTTTTTTGTGGAGCTCCCTATGTTAGGGAGAAGATATCTGCGGAAATTTTATTGTCGTAGAACACGCCATGAGCTTACTCAATGATTAACTGAAGAATTAAGATTCATCAGAAAATTCCAAGTAGGAAAACCACTAAATTTTCACTAGTAATAATAATTTTTAAGGTTATTTGTTTCATTCTATATAAAAATATTCTTGGGCACCTCCAGGTGGTGTAATGGTTAGCAAGTTTGTCTCGCTAGAACAATTACGAGTGAGTTCGATCCTCACTGGGTGCCCCATACTTTCGGTCTTGTGCCACATCTAGGCTACGCTTGGAAAATAACTATATAATAATATTCTTGACAAATCTAAACTTTTGAACTTAACAGCCGGTACGGGTGCAAAGATACAACCGTTTATACTAATCAAGAAAAATTATGGATAAATTGATATCTATGCAACTGAGTTATTGAATATTCTAACTAAAAGTACATCTACAATCCTTCTGGTAAGTGATACAAGTGCCGGAGAGAAATGATTTTCATTGCGAATCAGTATTTAAACTGAATCGTAACCTGTGTTTTACCAGAATTGCCATCGTTTTTACCTGCTGAATGCGTAAATCGATATGTAAATCGATCAATGTATTGATTGACTATAATCATTTGATATAATTCTGAGGGGGATAAAGAACTGCAATCTAATCACGCAAAAACTAAACGCTCATATATATATATATATATATATATATATATATATATATATATATATATATATATATATATATATATATTCAGGTTGATATGATCTGACAGTTTGATGGAATAAAGATAACAGGCAGCTAAACAATACAACAGGCAAATTCATATGATCTGATATTGTATATATACTAGTTTTACCTGTTTGAAATTTTTGATTCTTCAGTTAATGATTGAATGAGCTAATAACGAATTCTACGACAGTAAAATATCCGTAGAAATTCTCCTATCGCATTGTTAAAAATTTGAGCTTAACAACTTTAACAAAATATTGCAATAACAATCATAAAATATGAATGCTAGTCGTTATTTTAAAAAGTAAGGAGGTAGAAATGAATAGATTTGAAACTGTCTACTTTTCCCTTTCACTGAAACAGACGTTGAACATTTCTAGCTTCCTTTCTTTTTTTCATTTTCTAAATGAAATCATGTAGTGTCTTTGATATGTACTTTATCTTTTCATGTATTTAAACAGAATAGTCCATTATTTGGCAGGAGACTTTAAACACCTTTTTAAATCTTTCTTTCACTGAAACCAAGTAGCATCTCTGATATGTCTTGTCTTTCCACGGAATTGGCAGGGCGTACAATCGTTGCGAACTAATGAAGGAAGAGACAAGCACAATTATAATAGGATATATATATATATATATATATATATATATTTTTGTCATCCACAGACAGACTGTTTCGCTGTTTCACAGCTCATCAGTGTGGCTAGACGTCCGGTTGCCTCTAGCTACGATCGAAACCCGACTGATTTTGCGTCAGTCGGAATCTCTACCCGTTAAGCCATCAGCGTACGGTACGGGATGGAGGTGAATTTTAGCGTGTTTATTTTTAGGTTCGGATAAACACACAGTGACTGAGAGTGACTCAATTCTGTCGAAGAGTCGTGCCGTATTAGCATAAATAGTCACTGTTTACAAATTCACACCCCAAACCAGAGGGCTCAACCGAAATTAATTTCAGGAGCTACTATTTTTGTCATCCACAGACAGACTGTTTCGCTGTTTCACAGCTCATCAGTGTGGCTAGACGTCCGGTTGCCTCTAGCTACGATTATATATATATATATATATGGGGATACCTTCACAGATTCGCTAAAAAATTAGCATACCATGATGAAAAAATTACCTAAACTTAAAAAAAACAAAGTTTTATCTCCAAAATCTTTGTTATTATTAAGAGGAAAGACCAAAGGATTTTTTGATTATTAAATTATATTTTTTTGTTTTTGCGTCAGTCGGAGAGGGGAGACAAAGATAAGAAATTTTAGTGTCTTAGTGGTAAAAAATACATTTATTTAAAAATTCTTACAAGAATCAAATAATTTTCAGATTTTAATAAAACTTTTAGGATTTATTCACAAATGAATTAAATTATTTGAGAAATATTTTTTAGAAAATTTTGGTGAAAATATGTTTTTACATGTGTTACTTATTTAATTCTAAGAAATTTTGAGAAATTAAATTTTGAACCCTTCATGTTTAGTTAAAAGCTGAACTCTTTAGAGAAATTAAATCATCAATTTGTTTTGTCAATCAGAAACACCATTTACTGAAAATTTGCTCTGAATCGTAAAATAAAAAATTAAATAAAACTAAAACATTATATTAAATTATAAAAACTTTTAATTACTTTTAGGAATAAGATATATAATATAAAAAAAACAGAATTTCGATGAATAATGAATTTTTACAAGAATTGTTTTAATTTAAAAAAAAAATTATTAGAATAATTTATAGTTTTAAATCTGATAAAATTCTGTCTTAATTTGCACCGGTTATTGTTATTAAGTAAAAATTATATTTACTAAACAGAAATTGAAAAGCATGTTTCAGTTACCGACTCCAATATTTTAACAATTTAATTTTTTTTGTATATGAATAAATGTCCCAATTTTTGTAAATATGGAAGACCATACACGCAATTATCTAAAAATTAGAGCGATAGCTATAGTAAATTTAAAGCTAAAATATCTAAAATTCAATTCAGATTAGGGAGAATATTTTCCTAAATTTTAAAGATTACTATGTAGTTAAAAATTATATAAAAAATGCACTTACGTTATATTCCTCAATCAATTTTTACAAATATATATAACCACCGTAGGACAAAATTATTCCGTCTGTCAGTCAAACTGTCAACACCTTAAATAAATAGCTACCGCCGTGTTAAAAATGCATTTCAGTGATATTTTAAACCTAAAGTAAGCAATAATTGTTTCAAATCAGCTTAAGTAAACCTTAAATTATATTCCTCGAATAAAGATTCAGTAAAGTATATTTTATTTTTGAAAGATTTTTTATGAAGAAAATTACATCGTGATGACAGATGGCTAAAAATGGCGTTATAATCAGTGATGGTTAGCAATTTCAAAATGAAAACTCCTTCCAGTTAATTTAAATTAGTTTTGAAATGCAGAAAAAGTATTTTGCTTATTGGAAATATTAAAATTAATCTATTAGCTTGAAATTAAAACTAAAATAAAAGCTTCAAGAAAGATTTTTCCTTTTTAAAACTTAATTTTAAATCTTAGGTTTTCGCGTTTCTGTGGAGGTACCTTTTATATGGTAATATTAGCTGTTATCCTATAAGGAAACATTTGGCATTAATTGACCGAACAGCCAGTACTGTTTCGATTGAAATTCATAACTTTCTCTTAAAATAAATTTTTCAAGAAAACAGGTTTCTCAAGTCCAGTAGCTGCTATCGCTCTTTCTAGTATTGACGGGAATTTCCTTTCTAACCTTTCATTTGTGGGATGTTAACATTTTCATGATGTCATTATTTTCTCTTCGAGTTACATGTGCTATTCATTTTAGTTGTTGGTAGTCCTCAAGTGATGTGGTTTCTGTTATTTGGCACGGTTCTTTGTTTATGAACCTGGAGCACCAGTCAGTCCACAATGTTCAAAGAGGGATGATCTTTGCCAAGACCCTCAGACTCCACTCGCTCAAAGAATATTTTAACGGGTTTGGCGACAGGCATGACATCCATATGAAAGTATCGTATAAGAACATACTCCAATTTTCTCGTTCGTATTTTGGTTTGTAGCAATTGGTGTATATATATATTCCAGTCGTGTTCGTTACATTCCTTATGCGTAAATATCTTAGAAAACGTATGACGCCACGTCTTCGTCCGCCCTAGTTCTGGATTACATAGTAATGAAGATTGGGCTCTTTCGCCTTGGTTGGCAATCAGTCTAGGAGAAAGACAACTCTGAATTCAAAACCTGAGGCAAGTCACTTGGAGACCTCGTGGCGCACAATGTTCACTAATTCTCTGTATCCAGCTCTTCACCACAATAATCTAATCATATATGCGGGCATTCTGGCTGTACGGTTCTAAGAACTGACCTGCTCATACGTCTGCTAGGACAGCCATCCAATGCCTGTCGCATTTTTGTTTGCTCAACACCCACAGAGCATACATGTGCTAGCACAACCATCGGACAGTGCCGTCTACTCAATTATGTTTTTCAGGAACTTTCCCCCTCAGACCGATAACATCGTACCGGGTGTCATGGTCAGAAAACGAACATTGTAACCATTCGGTCATATATATATATATATATATATATATATATATATATATATATATATATATATATATATATATATATGCGTCCCCCTTGGGAAAAGCGTAATTGGATCTGACGTGGTTTGACCTCTCGGCTACGGAGCGCGTCGATGGCTAAGCAAAGTATGAATATTGCGTTTAAACAGATTTTCCTCCGTTTTTCGAAATATATACGCACGCGCGCGCACACACACACGTGTGTGTGTGTGTTTGTTATATAAGAATAAAGTGTCGCAGCCGACACTTGAGTTTGAACATAGATTGCCAGTGACCCAACACAGGCGATCTTATTACTGAATTAAGTAAACCACGTGACTATAGAAGAAACGCATATATAGGAAGTCGCTTGACGTCTAGATTGATTGTTATATCTACTCTAGCTTCTATTACTATTCGGATCTGCATTTCTAGTCTCTCATTTTTCTCTATTCACTATACTATTTCTCTATTCAAGCAAGTATTATCGAGCAAATACTATTAGTGCGAGTGCTATTCGAAGGCGTCTGACACCAGTATTGTTCAACGGCGTTACTATAGTTGTATCTGCGATTACAAAGTCTCTACTACAACGAGCATTACGAAAGTGACAACGAGTATTCATTGACATCACAAAAGTAGCAACGTGTGTTCGTTGAGTCACAGATATATATATATATATATATATATATATATATATATATATATATATATATATATATATAACTTCAAACGTTAATTTAATAGATTTGAATAGAGTCTTCGCTTGTTTAAAAATAAAAATATTTTGAAAGTCCTGTCTGCTCAGTTTTGTATCTGAAACGTAAACAAAGCAATTTCTAAAGAGTTAAGGAAATTTTTTATCCGACATATTTTTGTTATTTCAAAAGTTATTTTTCTAACGAGAACTCCTTTCGAAAAATTGTTGACGACGTGAGACAAAATAGAACGTTATTTGATTGTGAAGATTTTCGTAGCCGAGCACCAAAGCACGCTGGATCCCACGGTGGTTTCTCCTGCAAAGGGGGACCCGGGTTCGAATCCTGACAGACGGCGCATCTCCTTTAATAAGATATTATCGAGTGTGCAGGCCGACAGGCGAAATAAATGTACTGTTTAAAATAAACGGAGCGTCTACTCAAACACGGGTATCCACTAAAATTAACGTTTGAAGTAATAAAAATATGTCAGATTAAAAAATAAAATCCATTAAATCCTTATATATATATATATATATATATATATATATATATATATATATATATATATATATATATGTGTGTGTGTGTGTGTGTACATTTCAACCTTTATATCTTTTGCGCTGTCTTTTACGTCTTTGTAAATTATCGGCAATTTCCTTTTTGGCGTCACCTCTCTCCTAAGATGCACCTGTTTAGCAGACTCAGCGTTTGGAGGCCAAGTAAACAAGTGGTTCTAATAGCATTTGTGCACCGAAAGGCACATTGGATGCAACCAGAATTTGGGGGTCAGATCCACGCCCGCTCATAACGATCAATCAGCCATACACAACGATAATGGACTTTCTGCTCTACGAAAAGGACTGCCTGAAGCTATGTGCGTTGATTTAAACTTGTAATCGTGGCTATTTATGGGAGAAATTGTTAGAGCAGAGATATTCCCGGCAGATATCAGGGCAGGCATACAGAGATTGAGCTTGTTATATTGGTAGAGAGAAATAAATAGACGTCAATATATGAGATATAATGAGGTAGTCATGCAGACAGCTTGCCATGGTCTTTTGGGTAAGAGTTGCCCAAGGCAAAGATTAATAGCTATAGACTAGAACTCAGTCGACTGTAGTCTAGAAGTACCTAATTAGTTATAAATGTCATTTATCAGATAAGCTGCAACCCATTCTGTTTCTCATATCGCCAGAGAATCAGAGATACAATAAACGAGAAACAGAATCGGATCCAATTCGAAAGATGCTGGAAAAATTCTTGGTTCCTTGTACCGTTCCAGATAGTACCTGATTACTTTTTGTCTTGTATCATTTTCACAAGAATCGGTTCAGATAAAAAATGGCGTATTGCTGCCATGTTTGGATTGGAGCTGCTCAATCTCCAGATTTGATAGAGTCCCAAATCGTTTATGCGGCCTTCTTCGGAATGATTCATCTCCCACTCGGCAGCCGCTTTCCCCGCAGACGCAAAGTGGCAAGCGTATCCTTATTCTATAGGACAATAAAAGAATAAGATAACGATTGACATTGCTTTTGTCACTGTGTTTATCTAAAAATAAATACGCTTAAATTCTCCTTCATCCCTGCCGTGCGTCAACGGCTTAGTGGTAGAATCCCCGACTGACACTAATTCAGTTGGGTTTCGATCCTAGCTAGAGGCAAACGGACGTCTAGCCACACTGATGAGCTGTGATACAGCGAAACAGTCTGTCTGTGGATGACAATATATATATATATATATATAGGGGTACTTCGGTGTGGTGTAATGATTAGCAATGATTAGCAAGCTTGTCTCGCTAAAACAGTTACAACTTAATAGTGAGTTCGATCCTCACTGGGTGCCCCATACTTTCGGCCTTGTGCCACATCTAAGCTACACTTAGAAAATCAATATAAATCCACCCACAGACAGCCTGTTTCGCTGTATCACATCTCATCAGTGTGGCTAAACATCCGATTGCTTCAAGCTGGGATCGAGACTCTATCCCTAAGCTATCGGCACACAGCAGAGAAAGGGACTCTTTTAACATATAATATAAGTGATGTATATAAACGCTAGACCAGCAGCCAGAGTGCTCAATTTATTCATATTTATAACATATGCATGTATCACTACAAAAATTACAATTTTGTTTCGACAGTATAGAAACTGTCATTTAGTCTGACATGAGGTTAACCGATTCAGCCATAGAGGAATTCCGGTTTAGTAAAGAAAATATATTAAAATATTTGTCGGATTTAATCTTTTACATATAATATGGTGTCATTGTTTACGTTAGGTTACATTCCGGAGCAGAAATGAATTATCAAGAATGGTCGTCAAATCTCTGTGTTTATAAGCAGTAATTTCAGCTTTGCTAAACCGGAAGTCTTCTGTGACTCAATCGGTTAACAGCACACACACACACACACATACACACACACACACACACACATATATATATATATATATATATATATATATATGGAAGTGGAAGTGATTTAACAGACGACGGGAAATGCGACACTGAAATCCGGAAGATTATTGGGATGGCGAAAGCAGCCTTCCAAAAGCTAAGCAAACTATTAAGAAACAGAAAAAATTCATTAGAAACAAAGAAAAGAGTACTGAACTGTTATATAATATCAGTCCTCCTATATGCCAGTGGATAGTAGACAATCTCCTCACAGATGAAGAGACTTGAAGCAACAGAAATGTGTTTCTACAGAAGGATGCTGAGGATAGGAAGGACAACAAAGTTTTAGAGAAAATGGAAACAAAAAGACACTTAAACTTAACATCAGCAAGAGACAACTGAAGTTTTCGGGCACATAATGCGGAAGCCAGATTGGAAAATTTGATACTCACAGGACTGATTGAAGGCAAGAGGGACAGAGGGTAACAGGTAACAGCGCATGACGTACCTGCGGAGCTTGAGCAAATACGTTGCGGAACAAGGTTTAGGAGAGATGACAAAGGACAAAATTGATTAATACCTACAAAGGACAGGAAACCGGTGAGAGCCGTGACCTTCAACCCTATGAAGGGACACAGTACATAGAAGATGTATCAAATTTAGATAACGAGAGTAATTGAAATAATTTTCAATTTCAAAGAGAACATCGTAAACTATAAATAATTAAGCAAATGAATAAATAAATAAAAGAACTTAGAATGAAATGAAAAAAAAGAAAGAAGCGAAACAGCGATCATGTAGAGGCAGATTGGTTTAGATTTCATCCCCCATTCAGGAAAATGACCTTATATTGCTCTTAGTCCAAATAATTTCCTCTTGTGTATCAAATACAAATGCCCGGCAGGATTAAATGATTTCCTGCAATCACCGCGCGTAATTAGTACACATTTCAAATAATCATCTCCGTGGTACGATTATTTTGTTTAATAAAAATATTCCGAGCGGAACCTCCATTTGAACCGGCACGATAAATAAGTAAAAAAATCACGTGTTGACAGCTGCAAGGGATAGGGGGGGGGGTGGAGAAAGGACATGGCACATAAAAAGAAGAAGAATGCTCCCAAGAACATTCATTTTCGGCATTAAATGACCCATAAGGGGTTGATATGCTGCTAAACAAGCAAACAAACAAGCGTTTCAATTGAGAAGACACCTTTAAAAGGTAGCTAAGAATGTTTTCCTTCGCGAACTAAGAAACAATATTACATCTTCTGAATTTATTGTCTGGTCGAGTCTCCAAGCGTTTATTAGCCAGTGGCAGACTAGCCAGTTTGCCCGATAGCAAGTAGGCCCTTGATAGAGTGGGTCGCCTATCTATATAATACTAACACTTTAATCTTTTATGTATGCATGATAATAAAATAAGCACATCCCATCTCCCCTCTCGCTTGTACCCAGCCACTATAATGAAAGAAACGTTTTCAGCGCTAAAGCTGAATTAGTTAAATAAAGCTTCTACTTAAGAGGTATTGCTTTATTACAGTATGTTTGCTTGTTTCGAGATACAGCTTAAATGATGCATAATATCCATACCAATTTAGAAGCATATTGTACCTTAAGCCCTTGCTGGGTACAGAGCCAAATTTCATTAAAATTAGACAAGGGGTTTTTAAGCTAGGGCCGTTGTTATGTTTTTACAGCATTTTTAATTAGAGTCTTAGTATTTGTTTTCAGTACACTATTATCAATCCGCGTATATAAACAAACACTTACATATTATATTACAACTATTGGGTGTGTGAAAAATAATAAGCATGCATAATACATTATAACGACATTATTAAATAAATTTAAATATATATAACGGAACAGATATTTATACAATTCACTACAAAAAATATCACGTATGTTTGGCAAGTACTTGATAAGTGATATGTGCGTGTGTATTTGTAAAACGCAACCTGTATGACTGGAAAAATGTATCATGTGACTTGGTAGTAAATAAATAAATATATGCACGCTAGTTTGGCGCTGTTACGTATTTTGAAATAAATGTGAAGAAGAAACAAATATGTGTAATAAAAAATATAATTATTTTGAAAAAAATTACCTAAAAAAATGAAACTCAGTGAACAAAAAGGATGCATCTATATTTTATGTTATTTCAATAAATATGAATCTCTCTAAGCAAACGATTGCTGTTTATTTTTTTTATTTATTTATTTTTTTTGAATGACATTCACCTTTGAAAATTATAATACGGTAAATACTAAAATCGGTTTAAATTGTCACTTCGGGGTTACTTGAACATAAAGGCCATTATTGTGATATCAGTTTGAAATTCTATTTAAAAAAAAGTAAACTTTTTCCTGTCGGGCAATGTTTGCATTAAAGTGATGTTTCAAATTAAAACTAGGTTATAGTACTGGAACAGTGATATGTCATTCTGCTATTGTTAATTAATTGTTCGTTCTGAAAGTCTGTTAGATAATTTAATGTCTATCATTGAATTTCCAACTGAATGACATTAAGAGAATAATGTAATACAGCGAATACATTATTTGTCTAATAACTAAATATCACGTGCACTCATCGTTTTGTATCATGGACTGCTTTTAAAATGAACCCAACGGGTTTTGGGGTGGTCTAGTATCAAATAAAAATGCAATAAAGAAACAAACACAGTCAACTGTTTTAGTAATAAAAAAGGAATATAGACTTTATAAAGTCATCTGCACACCATCAGTTACTCTTAAGTCCAATGTGAGAAGACATTTTCAAAGCGAGAGATCATAAAGACAAGGTTAAGAAATTCATTACCGGAGGAGAATTTGGAATAATAAAATGTTGTTATCCATTGAAAAGGAATTGTTACATGGATTGGATACAGAAGCAATTATTGGCAGATTCGTACAATCATCAAGTAAACACAAATGATTGCTCTTAATATAGTGGATATATAATATCAATCAATCAACTAACCAACAATCAGTCAAAATATATAATTCCACTTTTGTCAAATGTTTAGGTTTTATTACAATTCCAACCATCGCCTTTTAAAGCAATAACACTGCCGATAACATAACCGGTGTCAAGGAAAACCATTTTTTGCGGGCAAGGTCCAAATTTATTTGAAAATTTTTTTTTGTATTTTCAAATGAATAAATTCCAAAACAAATCACACGCAGTAGCTCATGTTTATTACACTGTCATCAGTGATAATAATATATCATGCCTGCGAACTAGAGAAATCTTTTCTCCGAAGGAAACACAATATTTCTTTTCCTCCATTTCTAAGGCAGAAATTCACGTACAGTTTTCTTGCTGAGGCTCTTTCAACGAAAAATTACCTAGAAATTATTTTCCACCCTCTAACCTCTCTCTCTCTTTCTCTCTCTCAGGCGGGACGTGGCAAGCCTCTCATTGCTCTATTGCTACTTCCATGGAAAATGTTCGGAAGAACTGCATTCCTTGGTTTCGTCAGCTCTAACCTTCACGGCTAGGACTCGCCATGACACTCACACTGTAGCAAACTGCCCACATTCCCGTATTCCATTGGCGAGAAGTCAGTTTCACTCGA
>OZ038514.1:31715896-31728396 GCA_964036315.1 Acanthosepion esculentum
TAAAATATATTTAATATATATATATATATAAAATATATTTAATATATATATATATATATATATATATATATATATATATATATATATATATATATTGTATTTAAACCAGACGGGATTTATATTTTATATTTAAAATAAATGTGGATTAATTTATTTATTTTATGATAAACGGCGATTAATTGTATTTCTTTCTTTCTTTCTTTCTTTCTCTCTCTCTCTCTCTCTTCATATATATATAAGTATATATATATATATATTTCCTGATTACACCTTTTATTTAACTTCCTTCCTGTTGGTTTCTTTATATATGGTACTATGATTTATGTTAGGTAAATGTAATTCTCTTATTTTCCTCTATTTTTCCTTTGTTGTATTGCTAGCTATAGCTCGTCAAATTACTTTTTATATCTGTACTTTTCTCAATTGAGACGTCTCCTCTTTTTTTGTTTATTCTATATTTATGTCATATGATTTAATTATGTATAACAGATATGCTACTCGTTTAATTTATTTAATAATATAGATTTTATATTACCCCCCACACTTGATAAGGTTTATTTTAAAAGTTATTTTTCTATATTTCCCCTTTCTAGTTAATCAAAATTGTTTTAAAGAGTTTTTTCTATATCTCATACACTTTTTAAACAGTTATTTTTCTATATTTCTTATCCTATAAGAATTTAAAAAATCTTTTCATATCCTATAAGATATTTCAATTCCTATATTTCATATCCTATAAGAATTAAAAAAAAATATTTTAATAATTTTCTCTATATATTTTTTTTATTTTCTTTTTCTTTTTTAATGTGATATGTTATGTGCTTTCAAGTATATTGAAGAGGTAATTTTATTTTTATTTACCTGTATAATGGCTAGCTTTTTGGGGTTTTTTTGGGGGGGGTATCCTTAGTTATTGAAGTTTCCCTCTGTAAAAGGACGCGTTACGCTTTTTTCTATTTTAATTTATAAGTTAATCTATATTTAATTTTAATGTGTTTTATATATTATAATTTAATCTATAATTATTTTTTAACTTATATGATTTTATCTAATCCTTTATATTTTAATTTTTAATTAATCTATATAATCTTTAAAATTAATCTTAACTTTAATCTAGTTTTTACCTTTTATTAATCTATTTAAATTCGTTTCCCCTGATATTGTAAAATTTTCTTTTGGGTCATTACTTCTATATTTATTTTAATTTCTTCCCTTATTATTTTTAATATTCAGGTTTTTCTTGTTTATATAGTAATAATGTCTTCATTTTTTTATTTTAATATTAAATTCCTTTTTTTAATATTAAAATTAAATAATAGTTTTAATATTAATTTCTAATTGTTCTTTTATCTTCAATCTTAAAAACTCTTCCTTTTGTATTTTCTCATGTAATTTCTTCCAATTTCAATTTTTCCTATTTAACATTTTAAATATAGGTCATTGTTAATCTTCAACCATTTTTAACTTATGTCTAGACTTGTATATGTTCCGCCTTCCTGATACGGGGCCCCACTTTCTACTACATGTCAAGTTCAAAGTTACCCAAGGGCAGCGCGTTTTTTTAAATTAACAAAAATAGGAGAATTATCCAATTTCAATGAAAATTTTAGTACATATTTATTATTTAATTTTATAATGAATATTTTTTATTTTATTTTAAGAAATCTGAGAAAACATTATTCTTTTTGTAATAACCACATATTTTAATGATTAAATTTTACTGGAAAGAAATGTTTAATTCACATTTCTTTTTACAGTTCTATGAAGATTAATCGCTGACGCGTCTCCGCTGAAAAAAGTTTTACAAATATTCCGACACAACAAATAAGATTGTCTTAAAAATTTGTTAAAAACAGTATTTCATTTCTCGGGAAAATTTTTCATGTGTTGAACTCTTTAAACTTTTTTATTTTTTAAGCGATCATTTTTATTTTTCTAGAAATGTAAAAAATAGGGAGTAGAAATATTATAATTATTATTCCATGAACTTCTATTTAGTGTTAATATTAATAAAAACAAAATTCAGAGATTCTCCTTAGTGGATGATCTCGGAATAAAAAATGATTTTACAAATATATATTACACTCTTAATTGATTTAAAAGAACGGTTCAGGAAGAAAATTACAATTTAAAAAATAAGTGTAACTGAAATTAGCACTTCTATTAATTAAAAACAAAAATGGCGGATGCGCATAAAACAGTGCTGAAAAAATGACAGAGAAAAAAACGGGACCCCCAAAAACAGTCCCCAACACCGGTCGGGGGTTTTGGTGATGAGACGTGCCAGCTCTGACACCCTCAATGGTGGAAAATTGTTTTGGAAACACATGCGTTTCTATTATACATCTGTATTTTACAAGTTTGTATTTTAGCAAGATGAACAGGATTTTTACCTGATTTGAAAAGAGTTTCGCTAGGGCATGAGTTAAATCGACGATATAATCGTAGGTGTTTATTGAACGTCGTTTTCCATTCTTTGAGTTATATCCTAGAGACACGTATTCTTTGATTCCGATAATAAATTCTTGTGAACAGTGTAGCCCTGATTGATATATCGGATTCAAATCAGAAATGGGCAGATATCGCTCGTCATTTCCAATAGAAGACAAAAATTGACCAATTGACTGTTCATGTTGACATGATGAAATTGCTGGCGACAAAGATTGCTTTTCTCCAATAGAAAATTAGAAGACGTCATTGCCAGTTTGTGGCGTGAAGGAGAAAGAATGTTAGGAAAAGGTAAAGAAAAGGGAGGAAAATTAATGTGAGTGCCCAAGAGAAAGAAGAGGTGAAGAGTGTGTGAGAGAAAAAGAAAAGGGCAAATAAAAATTGCGGGTAGCATGTACGCCTACGACAGAAGTGATTTATGAAGAAATGATGAAAATTAAAAAAAAAATCGGATTTTTTCTGTTAATTCACCCCAAATAATGAAGAGAAAACGTGAAGAGAAACAATTTATGTATAATGAATTAAGCTAAAGCGACAAGAACGCGTACTGGCTCGTTGGTCTAGGGGTATGATTCTCGCTTAGGGTGCGAGAGGTCCCGGGTTCAAATCCCGGACGAGCCCAAATATTAATTTGTTTTTCTTTATTAAGTTGTACTTTATATATTTTTTCATTAATTAAATTGTATTGTTTTTTGTTTTCATTCTTTTGTTTTTTTTCTCTCGAATCTTTTCTGTTAATTCACTTCAAAATTATATAAATTTACTTATCGCAAATATTAATTCACCCCAAGAAATTATAAATTTTAAATCAAAGTCTGTTGAATTTTGGACGCTCTTTTCTCATTATAAATTTTAAATCAAAATTTGTTTAGCTGCGCTCACACCAAGTCCAACCCTTTCTTTTAATTGTATCGTTATAAAATTTTAATTAATTTCGACTCGATTTTTTCTCTATGGTATCCCAAATTGTTTAACTGCTGATTTATTAAGAAAAGGACAGATGGATGGAAGTCTTGTAGACTCTCCGGCAGAGTCTACGGCCATAGCTTCACCACACACTCTTGTTAGATCTATGGTCATAGCCTCACCACACCAGAAGCTGCTGCTGGTTCGTACATTAGTCGTAGTGGACTCATAGATTAGGAGACTTTTAATAAATTTTCGCCTGAGAAAATTATATTAAGTTTTAATTTTTTCCAAGTTAAAATTATGATTACGATGGTTGCAGAAGCGCACAAGTGCATTTTGTGTGTTGTTTAATTTTAAGTCCCTTCGCCAAAAACCGAAGGTGCATCTGAACAACAAAATATATCTTCCAAAAGCTAAATAAAGTATTAAGAAACAGGGAGAATTCGATAGAAAAGAGTGCTGAACTGCTATGTAATCTGACAGTGAATGCTGGAGAGTTTTCTCAAAGATGAAGAAGAGACAGATATGTGTTTCTCCTGGAGAATGATGAGAATACCATGGACAGAGCATATAAGCAACGAGGAAAGAAAATGGAAAGAAAATTGAGACATATTAGTATCGGAAAGAGACAGTAGAAAAATGGCTTCGAGAACTTAATACCCACAAGATATATTGAAGGCAAGAGAGACAAGGAAAAACAACGGTAACTATTTAACAAGCTTGTGTAAATGGATGGCAGAACAGGAAGTAAAATTAATGTGAAAAAAATAAAGTGTATAGAAACAAAATTTTCAAGAGCTACAAAGGATAGGAAGCTGTGGAAAACTATGATCATTCAAATCCTGAAGGAACATGGCATATAAAAGAAAAATGAAGTATTTATATATTGGCGAAATATCTACGTGAAATATACCACGATATTATTATTTTTATCTGGATATTATAAAATCAAAACGGATCCGAGTAAGTATTCATCATCATCATCAGGTCGAGAATTCTTTCTCAGATTCTCCTGACTCGTTTCTTCCAGCCATCTCTGTCAGACGTCGCTGTCGGCAGGTCCTCCAGATGCCATCCAGTGTCATCTACAAGTTGGTCAATGTAGGTGTGATGAGGTTTTCCAACCGATCTTTTGTCGCGCAATGGTTTCCATAGGAGGGCGTCAATCACAAATTCTGACTTACTTCTCCAGGAGTGACCAGCTAGCTGAAGCCTTCTCTCTCTTGGGGAAACTGAAATAGGAGGAAGGTGTCCTACAGGCGTTTCTTTGTTGGGTGTTTCTTCCAGCTGATGTCCAATGCAACTCATAACATCCTTGTGTATGTCGCGTCAAGTGATGCTTCTTGGTGTTTCGTCAGTGTCCATGTTGTTGAGCCGTAGAGCAAGACAGATACTACTGTGGACCTAAAGAAGACCCTCATAAGATTTTCAGAGAGGGAGGACTACCAGATGGTGCTCAGACCATTAAGGACGCCTCAGGCCTTGCTTTGCGGATTTTGATTTTGATGCCTGGATGTTGCTGCAGAGGTAAACAAATTTCTGGACGGATTTGATGTTGTTGCCGTTTTTTAACTTAATTTCTCCTCCTTGCTTGTAGCTGATAAATTCTGTTTTGTCAGCATTAATGTAGAAAACAATCTCGCTGGCCGTAAGTAAGTATTAGCACATTCCAAACTCGACAATAACGGTTCAATTCCTGCACCATTTCTTACCTTTCACATGGAAAAATTTTCCATCTTCCACCTGTATAGTAAATATTCAAAAGCATACCAAAATTATTTGGTAGAAGTTCATAAACTGACATTCCGATGTAGCAAAAAATACTAAATAATGATAACTTATGCGACGGAAAATACAATAGAAAAAAAATCTGGCAATGTTTAACCTTCGTGCCCGAAAAAATGTTGAAAACGGTACTGTTCTTGTGCCGTTGACGTTGCACGAATTATTCACGTGAAGATGCGACGTGAACATCGCCTTAGAAGTTCCAAAGTGTCGACACAGTTTACCCGTGACGCGCAACTAAAGATTTCCCGCGTTTTCAGTATAGACGGTACCATCATTAAGATCCACAAAATGCTGCTGATGAATAAGCAAAAATAAGACTTTGCTACTGCACCGTCACCGAGACACGTTGGTCCTATGGGTATGACGCTTGCGTCATATCATAACGGTCCGGGTTCGATTCTCAGTAGTGGATGCGCGCTGCTGATGAGTCCAAAAAATAGAACGAAATGGCCGTTCACTGAATTCTGTTGAGGATTCTTCTAAACTAGATGAATTAATTATGATATATATATATATTATTAGTTGTACTTCGCCGTGTAGTGATGATTAGCAAACTTGTCTCACTAGATCAATTACTACTGAGTTGTGAGTTAGATCTTCATTGGGTGCTACCTACTTTCAGCCTTGTGCCACCTCTAAGGTATGCTTAGTAAATGGCTATATATATATATAGAGTGATTTACTACACACACACACACACACACACACACACACACACATATATATAGTCATCCACAGACAGACTGTTTCGCTGTAGTCACAGCTCATCTGTGTGGCTAGACATGCGATTGCTTCAAGCCGGTATCGAAACCTGACCGATTTGACATCAGTCTAGGCTCAATACAAGATTGGAATTGGAGCAGGCTGTTTCATGCTAAACGCAATCAGGCCTTCTTGTGCATCACTACCTCATATATATATGAAAGTGAACATTGAAGTCAAAACCCATATATATATACATATATATATATATAGTTGGACAAACATAATAGGGAATGGTTAATAATTCTTAAATTTCTCTCGGGTGATAGTGGATGTGTCAGGTACAGGAATGTAAACGATGTATAAATGATCCTATTTATATATCAGTCTAATATCATTAGTGTGTGGATGCGCGGGTGGTGTAAAGGATAGCGATTCAGAATGAGAAAAGAAAATATCCGAGTTCGAAATCATGTCGAGTGCGTTACATTCACATAGTATGGGTAAATAGCAGGGCAGACTGGAAACTATAGCCATGGTTAGTAACCAGTCCAGGAAAAAGAAAACAATTTAAACCACCATGGAGAGGCTTGGGTTTCGTCAGGTTATCTTGGCCAAAATGCATCACTACTGCCCCGGTTGCAACGGTAGCCCAACGACAAACGAGACTCGTGATCGATAAGTAAACCTTGTCAGTTTCCATTGAACCAAAATAATGTGCCTCTTTGTAGATTAAAACGAACCAACGAATAGACATTTTACTTCATATAAAATAGCATCATACCTGTTGCCGTACGATCACCGAAGTTAAGCAACGTCGAGCCTGGTCAGTACCCGAATGGCTGACCGCTTGGGAATACTAGAAGCTGTAACCTTAGATGTGCGGGTCTTGTAATGGATAATGGATCGGAATTGTTAATTGGAGAGCCAAGTTCCAATTCCAGTTGGGTTCATTATATTCACATGTGCAAATACCATTGGGAAAGGTATGAACCCACCTTTTCCCCCAGCCATAGGTTAATTAGATTAAAATTAAATTAAATCATTATTATATCTCACCCAAAATTCAATCTAAAATATTTTATGGCTTTAAATAACCCGCAAAGGAGTGATAAGATGTAGAAAATGAATAAATCAATCAAAAACATTTATGTAAATTATTGTATGAAGTACAATCGTTTTGGAATTAATTTATCAAGGTTTGTCCTGTCATAGCAAAAGAATCCGTTGTCCAAATTTGTACGGAAATTATTAAGAAATCAATTGTTAAATTATCATAGGTTAGAGAAACCTTGTTTTGGTACATCAACAATGTTGATATTCCTATGTATCAAGTAAGAACAGTCGACGGGCGGCGGAAATAGCCGAGATACACTCGGTGGCATCCGTTGGCTGACCGAGATGAAATGAAAGGTTGTTTTGATTTTACAGCAGATAAGAAAAAAATCGCTGATTTGGCTTGTGGTCCCTCGGGAGAGGAAAAACTTGATTTAATTTTGTTCGAGGGTTATGCTTGACAACCTTTGGGGTGTTTGGCGACTGCTAACTGATTAAAGAGTCTTCTGTCGTTCTTCAATGTCGTCACATCCAACAGAAAACGTGTAGTTTATCATTAAAAGATATTTCTATATCATATAAGAATGGAAGACAATATTCACTTTTGTTTGATTATATGTGTTAATGATAGATCTCTGGGTTACTCTACTTAGTTTTGCCAAAAGCGCCCGTAGGTTTCGCTATTTAAGTCTATAAAAATACAAATATATTCTCTCTCTCTCTCTCTCTCTCTTTCTCTCTTGTTTCCAGATATAGTTGAGGCTAGATACAGAACTCTACCGCTTGGGACGCTCGATTCGTTGGTCTTCTCTTGACTGAACGCTCTCTTTCTCTCTCTCTCTCTCTCTCACACACACACGCACACACACACACACACACACACACACACACACACACACACACACACACACACACACACACACACAACAAGCACATTCTTATAGCGAGATTTAATGTCTTTTCTTTTCATTTCAATTGTGTACACATGCAATCCTAAACACATGCATATAATTGCCGTTTGTTTTAAAATCATTATTTTGTGGTCTTATTTTTACTCAGACTCACGTGAGTACCCCAAATATTGTTTGCGGGACAAATGTTCCAGAAGATCATAAATATACGACGTACGCACACTTACATCAAACGTGCTGATTCCCGCTTCAAAGCGCTGACTTATTTTACCCGATCATCATAGAATCCCATAAAAGATTTATTCATTAGTCGAAGTGTTAAGGGAATTGCGAAATATGGAAACCTCTGCTTCCCCGTCGATTAAAAACGTAACTCTATTTGTCTCGGATTCGCAGTGACGTCTTTTTTCGTATTTTCCACTCTCAGCTGTTATAAATTTCTAACTTCAGCGTTTCTCTATCCTGACGTGTTAACTGCAAGCATTTTGACAAACGCGATCCCTATATTTTCTGGTGATATAGGCACATTCCGTTTCGATTCGTGATGTAATTAAAGGCGCTGACGTCTTCTGATCAAACGCCATGTCAAGACTCTAAATTACTGGTCAGGCTGTCCATTTTCTTGGCTAGTTCTCTTTTCGATTGTAAATTTTTATTTGATAGTTGTATATTTGCCACACTAGTTGAATTAAAGGAAGACAAATCAACCATTTTGTCTGTGACCTCTGGTAACTTTTCGCAAGGTATTTCATCATCTAAGTCGGCCAGAAATGGATGATACTCAGTAGCTAAACGTTGAATGAAAATGTGTGTAGAGGAAATAAACCTTATTTCCAACACAATTACATACCCACATGCATACCATATTAAAACAAGCCCAAACTGTCTATTGGTTAGAAATTAGCATCATCATGTAAAATATTTGACCAATCAGAGAAAACTAAAATCATATTTTTCTCAAGACTAGTTTCGGGAAAAATTTCTTACAAAACCCCACAGATGTTGTCTTTCAGAGAGCAGATATGTGATTGTCTCCAAGCTGTTTAAACAGAAGCGAAAATGTGGTTATATAGCTTTTTCTACCCCACCCCACAACGCGTGCTTCAAACGAATTATCTTCAACAATAACAGTAGAGAAAGTCAGTGAATCTTTGCAGACGAATACGTGTCGGTGACTTCAAACGAATCATCTCTCACAACAGCAGTTTGGACGGTCAGTGAATCTTCGCTGACGATCAAAGTCTTTTCTAAACTACAGTTTTTTCTATGTGCCAGCTACCTAAAGACTTTGACTAAACTGAAGATTGTTTTTACTTCTTTTCGACTCTTTCGTATTCGCCTCCATAAGTTTGTGAATACAAATGATTTATTTAATAAGCATAGACGTTTTCGTTATTTTTCTTTTATTATTGTTTGGAATTCGGAAGTTCTGATGTTTAATATAAAAAAAAACCTGGACGACAGAATTTGCTACATGTATAATATATATGCCAGTCATCCTAACCATTAAAAGCTAATGATTGAAGAAAAATGCTAATGTGTTGTACAAAACTTGATAAAGCTTTGTGCTACCCAGAACTTCTGCAATGATAGGTTGTATGTGTTTTTGTATTGACGTGCAATTTCATGCTATTTTTCTTCTTTTAATTTGTTAAAGAATCATGGGAATTCCAGAATTATATTTCAGAATTCAGCAGCAGCACTGACAGACAAAATTAACAAAACACAGGAAAATTACTAGATTTGGGATTATGCCTTTTATGTGAGAATTAACTTCGATTTGCGCTAAATAAAGTGATGTGTCCGATTTAACAAAATGAATATTGGTGTCAATATTATCAAAGGAATGAGAAGAATTACTCGAATTTGGTCAATTATATAACAAGCTGAAACAATATGGCGGGTATTCGTGTTAGAAATAAAATGTCCGCAAGAAAAACTTCCCGAAGAAAAGACCGAGGTAGACAAACAGTTAAAGTCAAATTATGACCTTCTTTTATTCAGTCAAATGAAATGATTGGCACGGTGATTTTCCAAGCGTAGTTTAGATATGGAACAAGGCCGAAAATGTGGAGCACTCAGTGAGAATCCAACTCAGTACTCAGTCGTAATTGATTTAGTGAAACAAGCTTGCTAACCATTAGATCACGTGAAAGTGCTATATTATTTTCTAAGCTTAGCTTAGATGTGTCACAAGGGCAAAAGTGTGAAGCAAACAATGAGGATCGAACTTACTACTCAGTCGTAATTGATGTAGCGAGACAAGCTTGCTAACCATTAGAACCACGTCAAAATGCTCATGAAATGATTGGTATGACTTGTAAAACGTTGCCAGGTACCAACTATAAAGAAAAGGACCCCATAAATACTAATACAGGGTTTTAACAAAAGAAAAGGTGACAGAGGTAAACAAAAATAATTGCGTCACAATAATAGTTATTTTTCTGTTAAGAATATTTTAATGATAATATATTTACAGCGATCTTGTATATGTGGTACATGTGTATATATTTATATATAGTATTGTGTATGTCTTCGTATTATAAAAGTATCTCTGAGAAAAATCTTCCTTTCTTAGTAATTAGGTTGCTGTAACAGGTGATATTACAAGACGCCAATAAGCGTACATGCCTTGTATTATAACAGTATAATATCTTATTATTGTTATGCTCTGCTTCAAATAAGATTTATTTCTGATTAACTTCGCATCAAATCCTGTCGGCCGGAGGTGAACATTACCGAAGCAAAACTAAAAATAAACAAAATAACCCTCTCTCTGCGCAAGAGTTCCGAGTATCCGATCCGGCTCAAAAAACAAGTCCCATCCCGCAAAAAGTTTAAAATTCGAGTTAAAAAGAGCAAATCATGAACGTTGCCGCAAAATCATGCAAAAAAAAAAAATCAAACCAAAAAACGCTGAGTCATGTATCCACCCTGATAAAGGACTCCGCTTGCGACGCTGAAGATCAATCGCATGAAGGCTGTTACCGTCACCAATAGTTACCTCAGTCAACCTACAAGACACAATCTTCAACGCCATGCCCTACCGAATCTCCCTGTCCTCCAGGTCGCTTCTTTCGCCCACAAAGAAACATGCCACCTAGACCCTCTCTACCAGCAATAAAAAATTATTTGAACACATCTTGTCTTCTTTCTTTCCGCCTCACTGATAGTACTTTGTTTCGTTTTTTTCTTTCGTGCAACAATACGCTTTTATAACTTTTCTATGTAGGGAAAATCAGGCTACTGATACATTATAATTATTTATTTTTTTTGTTTCGTATTAGCTTTTTTTTTTTTAGATGTGTTTATTATTATTTTGTTATTACTCTTCAGAACGTAGGCGTAGGGATCTCCGCAGATTCCCTTTTTTATTATCTTTGAATTGCCATGCATTCTTGGGAAAGATAATGAAGTAGTTCCTCATTGCTTTCTCCACATGCATTCTTTGGAAAAATAGTTGGAGTGGTTTCTCGTTGCATTTCTCAACGTGGACTTCAGAGTAGTACTTCTCCTAGACTAGCCGCTAACTAATGCTAGAGGTCCTAGTCTGTCCTGCTATTTCCTTAGATTTTTTGATTTTTTTAAACTAGAATACTTTCTAGCATGCGAAAATAGAGTTAATTATAGATGAATATTTTAAATTCTTCTTAAAGAAAATATAACCAATGGACTTGTGAAATTACTTAAAAATGGCCGTCATTTTTTTTATTTAAGTGTCATATTGTATTTGTTTTATGCTTTTCACTTTTAATGACTTAAAAAGCAGAATTCTTCCTTACATTTGACAATAGATTTAATTATATAAATAAAAATCCTAGATGCAAAAAATCTAAACAATGCAATTGCAGAAATATAGCCGAAATTTTTGTAGGAGTTAGTTTATTCATCCAAAAGTAACGGCCATATTTATGTATAGATCTTAGTAAAAATAACGGAATTACTAGGGTCGACTGAAAAAGTTTATAGTCTGACCAAGATACTTTCATCGAAAGTGACCAAATGACGTTTATTTTTCAACATAGTCCCCCTTGTGGCCGACACACTTCTTGCATCAGTGTTGCAGTGCTTGGATCATATTGATCAACTTTCATCTTGTTGGTAAAAAAACTCATCAACCGCAGGTATGACGTCAGAATCACTGCGATTCTGGTCCCCAGCTAAGTGTTTTTTTCGTGATGGTCCGATGGGGCTTATTGTCTTCTCCATGGTTTTGAATTCATAGTAGTCCTTCTTGACTGGCTGCCACCCAAAGCTATAGTTATGTGCCATGCGTGATACACGCGTAGGCGATCATTTTTTTCTGCGGTAGACCCGTTGCCACCTAAGGCTATAGAACCTGGTCTTTCCTGCTATTTACCCATAGCTGGGGGAGAAGAAGATCAATCATACCTTTCCCAAGGGTATTAGCACGTAAGTGAATGTAATAGATTCGACTGGAATTCGAACTCGGCTCTTCGATTTCTCAATCTGAGCCGCTACTAGTTACATTTGAAGTCTTCTTTGAATAGTAAGATGCCAGTTTACCTGGAAAGAAACAATGAAGTTATTAATAAGAAGTGTTAAAATTAATGCATGCAAGATTTCACATTCTAGCATGCCTCCCTCCTTCATAGTCAGTCTATGGACTTTTCAGATCAACCTCGTAGTGTTAAGTATATGCTAACTTCATAATTTTTACCAGGT